>JAMFLL010000764.1:0-26360 GCA_027475725.1 Pythium rhizo-oryzae | reverse complement strand
CGAAGAAGGGTACGGTAACACGTAGTAGTTGGTGTGAAGCTAAGTAGAAAAAGAACCAGAGCACCATGTATCGTTTGACACTCTTGAGCACCTCTCACACAAGTCGGGGCGGGGAGGCGTCGCACCTGTCGTGGGAAGGTTGATGTTGCCGTCTTGGGCGGCGGTCACGCTGCCTTGGAAGCGTGCGCTTCCTCAACCGCACTGCGTGTGTGACTGAGGCTTGGCATTTCATACTCGTACACGACTGCGATGCCCACGATCGTCTGCTCGCCCCTTAGTTGCCCCTTCGACTTCGTGTAGAGCCCCGCAATGTATCTTCCCGCGGTACCGACGCAGTCGAACCGCTCGAGCGTGGCGTCCTCGGGAGGGACGCGTCCAAACTCAGGCGTGGTCTGCATATTCGTTGAAAATGAGATACTCACGACCTGCTTGTCAGTCATGCCGACCCCGACCGACAGGATGCGCTCTTAGTCCGATAGCACGACCCAGTGTTCAGCCACGTTTGACTCAAGCTCGCCGTCAAACAACCCGAGACGTTCGTACTCGGTGCGCGATACCACACGAACACCGCTGATTCCGCCGTTGACCAGCGTGACGACGATCGCCCGAGGCATTTGAAAGCATGTACGCAATCCGAGATCGAACTCGTGGTCCTCTCCATAGTTCTTCAAGTACGTCGTGGCGGATGTCGGGCCGGGTACTTCGAGGCTGTGACCTTCTTGAGCAACTTGCAGCGGCACGTAGACTACACCGAGTCGCGAGCATCCCGCTGAGCCCCGTGCGCCGCGGAACGCGTTGATGCAATAGCCGTCTGGAGCCTCAATAGAAGTGCGTGTTGCCCCCCGCGAGCCAAACCACGGCGTGAAACGCTTGGAGGTGTGAATGCGCAGTCCCGTGATGACCATGTCGTTCGACGCGACCTCGACTCTGGTGATGTACTCACCAGGATATAAGAAAAAGAGTTGGTTGTGCACGACGGCTACGTAGCGCTGCATGCTGCGGCGCTCCTCATCATGCGTGAAGTTGACGATCCAGCCGATGTGATCGGTGACGAGGAAGCGAAAACCTTCAACGCGCGTGACGGCCTCCTGCCACGTCGTGCCGAACCACTTGATCGCAGGCTTGGCCTTCGGTGGCGACACGAGTTCGGAGAAGTAGGGGACGAGCGGTTCACTCATGGCGCGACGGAGATTTTGGAGTGACCCAGGCTCGAGAGTTTGCTGGGAAGGCTCGGTAGAGAAGTCTGGGAAGGTTCTATTCAGAGAGAGACCAGTTCTGGAACTCAATGAGCACCTGCGGACAGATGGAGGGCATCATTCACACATAGCCGGAACACCTATCGCCCCTGACAGTGATCGTTTCTTCGCCTTTTTTAAAAGGCGAAGAGGCTTAAAAGAGGCCACGGTTCGACATCGCACTTTTGACTGAGGAATTTGAAGGCATGGGTGCTGATCTAGACGCCTCCCGTACGGCAAGTCAGCTGATAGGATCTCTCGCTCGCATTTTCCTCTCAACCACTGCGTCTCCTCCGCCGAATACCAGCCATCTTCACCCATCACGAGCCGAATTCACCAAGTGATTGGATTATGTTATGAACTCAGAAACGTGAGAGGCGGTTGGAGAGAAGGAGGAACTTCTGAGAAGAGGGACGTGTGCGACCGGACGAGAGGGAGCCCCCAGAGAGGGTTTCTCCACTCTACAGCATCCTCCAAGACGTGTTCATTCAGCGATTCGACTCTACACGAGCACAATGGTCGAGCCGCGTCTTCCGTTCTTCTCCGAGCCCGAGGTTTCTAACAAGGCACCGCCTACGACCGATACGTTCGGCTTCACGTGGCAGGAAGTGGTCACCCGCGTGGAGGGCTTCGCGATCGAGGCGACCGACAAGCTCATGGAGATAGCCAATTACACACACGAAGAGACGCGTGCGAGTCTGACCGACATCGTCCACAACATGTCGAACCACGTGTTCTTGCTTCACGTCGGCGAGTACGTCACGAAGGCCGAGGTGTTCTACACGGAAAAAGTCGTCACGGGGCTCAAGATCTACACGACCAAGCGCGTGACGCCGTGGTATGGCAGCACCACGGGCCGTCGTGTCGTGTTCGAGGCTGACGCGGGCTTTTGCATCAACGCGTTTCGCGGCAAGTACGATCCCGATGGGTGCTCGGAGTTGGGGGTCGTGTACGCGCCCAAGGAAATCGCGACGGAGGGCCACTGTGCGGCGATGCCCGCCGTGGTCTTCAAGGCCATCACACTCGATGAAGACTACGCGGATGGCGCTGCCAGAGACGCCAGCGACGGCGACCGCCACGACGGGGCAGAATTCGGGGAGTGCACAATCGATCTGTCGCCACGCGCGATCGTGATCGAGACAAGCGAGTCGGCGGTCGATGGCGTTCGTGTCGTGACGGCCGCCGAGTACGACCGTGTCGTGCGCTTCCCTCAGTCGTTCGAGTACGTACCTGGCGAGCAGTGGCTTGTGCTCGCTGAGGGCGAGCGCGTTGAAGCGGTCGGCGTCGTTGTCGACGCCAAGCGCCTGGCGTCGATTGCGTTCAAGACGAATCTCCACACCTCGCCTCTTTACGGTTCCTGCAGCTCGAACAAGATACAGTGGCTTGTGAATGAGGAGCACCCGGGGTCATTCGTCTGTGGGTTTGCGTGTGGCACTGCTGACACGGACGCCGAGGACGAGGACGAGGACGAGGAGGAAGAGGACGAGAGTGACGAGGAGGATTTTGCGATCGACCGTTTCGCCATCGTTTGGACGAAGCCGTCGGACGAGACGGCGGGGTCGCGGCAGGCGTCCAAGGCAGCGTAGGCGGCGTTTAACTGCCCATAGCGAGCGCCACGCTTCGGTGTGCTTGCGCTGCTCAGAAATATCCATGTTCAACAACTCCCTCATTTTGCCCATTCTTGATGGATTCGCACAGTCTCTTCGACAGAACGACGGGGCGAGAGGTCATACTGGCCGTCCATACAACGCATACAGCGTGATAGCCGCGCTTGGAACGCCCGACGGTCTCAAGCCTTTGTGAATGACGTACGTAGACCGTCCACGCGCATCGCTCGGATCAAAAGGTCGAATGTTCTCGTCGTACACCTGAAGCCGAAGAAGCCATCAGTATCTTCGTGGGGGATACTGTCAATAATGTCCTGTCGATCGATGTGGCCTTTCGCAGATATCCATCCAGTTGGGTCACGGATTCACGTCTCGTTTTGAATTTGAGAACTTGATGGTGGTCGATCTTAGTACGATACCCGGGACGCGGGGGTCTGTCACCCTGGTTCTCTTTATTGTGTTCCCATCCACCAACTTGCGACCATCCGTCACTAGACGGAACCTCTCAAGGTATCCACCAAACGTGATCGAATCTTCTCGTCTCTGAGTCGTGCATGGGTGGAGTAAACGAGGACTATCCAAGGTATATGACTCGATCTCTCGAACTCTGCGGACTCCCATCCGGCGAGCGCAGTCTCCAATTTGCTTGACCAGTCACGAGGACGATGACTAAGTCCGGCCTTCCGTTCTTCTCCAAGCCCATAGTCCCGCACATGGCGCCGCCGGCGTCTGGGACGTTTGGTTTCACGTGGCATGAAGTGGTCACCCGCGTGGAAGGCTTTGCGATCGAGGCGACTTACAAACTCTTGAAGATTGCCAACTACACGCATAAGGAAACGCGCACGGGTTTGGCTGAGCATGCCCACTGTACGCCGCGCCACGTGTTGTTGCTCCACCCCGGCGAGTTCGTCACGGAGGTCGAGATCAGTCACACCTATGATTTCGTTGGGGCGATCAAGATTAGCACGAACAAGCGCGTGACACCGTGGTATGGGAGGCCCCTGTGGGGTCGCACCAAGTTCAAGACCAACGAGGGCTTTTGCATCAACGCGTTTCGAGGCAAGTACGGTCCAAATGGGTGCTCGGAGTTAGGCGTCGTGTACGCGCCCAAGGAGATCGCGGCCGAGGGCCACTGTTTGACGAAGCCGGCCGTGGTCTTCAAGGATGTCACACTTAGTGGCGACGATGAAGGCGCTGGCTGTAGTGCCACCGATGGTCACAGCGACGGCTGTGAGACTTTCGAGGTGTGCACTATCGATCTCGCACCACGCGCGATCGTGGTCAAGACGGCCGAGTCGGCGATCGAGAGCGTCCGCGTCGTGACAGCCGCCGAGTACGATCGCATTGTGCGCTTCCCTCAGCCGTTTGGGTACGAGCCTAGCGAGAAGTGGCTCGTGCTCGCCGAGGGCGAGCGTATTGAAGCGGTCGGTGTCCACGTCGACACCGAGACCCAGCGCCTGACGGCGATCGCTTTCAAGACGAATATGCACACGTCGCCTCTTTACGGTACGTGCACCTCGAACGCGACTCAATGGCTGGTGAGCGACGATCCTCCGGGGTCATTCGCATGTGGGTTTGCGTTTGGCGCCGCTCAGTTGAAGGACAAGGTTGTTATGGCCGATCGTTTCTCGATTGCGTGGACGAAGTCGTCGGCCGAGACGACGGGGTCGCAGCACGCGTCCAAGACAATGTAGGCGGCGCTCGTTCCAGTAAAGACAGCACCACGCGCAAGTGTGCTTTCCGCTCTGAACACAGAATACGGTACATGCTGGTTACACGATCTCTCAGATTGTGTATTCTTGTTCAGTGGATCTCCAGGCAAGTAGGAGAAAGAAACCCCAAGTAGGAGAAAGACACTCGTGGCACCAACCAGGGCCACACCGAAGTTCATTTGAAACGGGACGAACGGATCCTTTGCCTGGAGATCGCAACACACGGCGAGCGCTCGCATCACAGCGCAGTTGAGCGCTGCGTTGGGGGTACAGTCGAGCGCAGCGTTGGGGTCAGAGGGGTGAGATCCCGTTGTTGATGAGACCAAAGTGTGGTTTGGTGAAGTGAGACCGAGGTGAGATTCGATTGGCTCAAATCAGGACAACAAGGGATCCTGTTCAGATTCACAGTCAACTCAACGCCACTCCGCCTCTTTCCTCGTCGCCTTCCGGCGCGATGACCGCGATCTCGTCGGCGGCCGACCTGGCGCTGCTGCACGCGGCGGCGAGGGGAGACGTCGCGCTCGCCACGCTGGCGCTTCGCCACGGCGCGCACGTCGACGTCACGAACGCGCGCCGCGAGACGGCGATCCATACAGCGGCCGCGCGCGGCGACCTCGTGCTCGTCGAGACACTGCTCCAGGCCGACGCGGCCATCGACGGCGTGCGTCGTGGGTGGTGGACGCGGCTCGGACTCGCGATCTGCGGTGGCCACACGCGGGTGGTTACCGCACTCGTCGCGGCTGGCGCGAACACGAAACGACCGGCCTGCGACGAGGCGTACGCGGACACGGCGCTCGCGTGCACGGTGCGCTACGCCAGTGGGCCGTGCCCGACATGCTGCTCGCGATGGACGCGCCACTGCAGAGTGACTCTGGGGAGGCGCTCGCACTCGCGTGCGACTTGGTTCTGCGGGACGTGGTCGCCACGCTGCTTGCTGCGGCGAGACGGCGGCGCGCTAAGTGGAGCTACTCGGTCGCGCTCATGGAGGCAGCCAGGCGCGGCCACGACGCGATCGTCGCGCAGCTGGTGCACGCCGGAGCGGACGTGGATCGCGGCACGGACAGCGAGCCCGATGGCTGGTGCCCGCTGCTCGAGGCCGCGTGCCTCAGCCGTACCGCCGTCGTGCGTGTGCTGTTGGCCACCGGCGCAAACGTGAACGCGACGACCGGCAGCGCGTGCAGTGGGCTCCGCCGAGGCGACTCGGCGCTGATCACATCGGCGCGTCGCGGCAACGACGAGATCGTGGCGCTGCTGCTCGCTGTGGAGACCGTGGATGTGAACCACACCAACGCCGACGGCGATACGGCCTTGCTCACCGTCGCGTGGGGAGACCGCGTGGACATCGTGGACATGCTGGTTGCCGCGGGCGCGAGCGTGCATCACGTGAACAGACGGGGCGCGACAACGCTGATCGAAGCCGCGACAATCTGTGACGGGAGCGTGGTGGCGCGTCTGCTGGCGCTTGGTGTGGCCGTAGACCACGCGGACAACCGCGGCCATACGGCGCTGCTCCACGCGAGTGCGTGTGGGAACGTCGCCATCGTAGAGATGCTGCTCGCGGTGGGCGCGAATATAGACCACGTCAGCCACGACGGCCGCTCGGCGCTCATGCGTGCTGGGACGCGCGGCGTGGTAGCCGTGCTGCTCGCGTGGGGCGCGCGTGTGGACGAGCGCGGTCCGACCGGAACCACGACGCTGCTCGCGGCGGTCGTCTTCACGGATTGCGTAGCGGCGCTGCTCGCGGCAGGTGCCGACGCCAACGCAGCGGACGACCGTGGCGTGTCTCCGTTGCTGCGTGCGGTGGAGATTGGTAATCGACGAGCGGTCACCACGCTGCTCGCGCACGGCGTCGACTTGAACCACCGAAACCACGCCGGCGAGAGCGCGCTGTGCTTGGCGCGAAGGCGGCCTCTGTGGGAGATTGCTGACGACCTCCGCGCGGTCCGAGGCGTCGACTTGGACAGCTCCCGCAAGATTATCCCACCAGGCGGATTCACGGCAGCCACGAGGTGATGAAGACAACCCTACTACCCTACTAGAATCACCTGCGCAGTGATGTTGGCGATTGGCAGACAAACCTTCAGGAACCGTCTTGAGCCAACCCGCTGTACTCCCGTGAATCCCGAAGTCGTTAAGATCAACTGGGCGGTGTGGTCCGCGCGCGGAAACGCCGAGAAGAGTAAGGTCGGCGCGGTAGTGGTTGGGGCCGGCCTCGAGCAGCGCCATCGAGCCGGCGGCTATCCCCACACGGGTATGCGCGAGCAAGACGATCTATTGGATGTGGTCAAGGTGCGGAACTAAACCCGGGCTTCGGCACGCGTGACGGCACGAGCACGGAAGAGTCCGACACGAGCGTTTCACTTTATGAAGGCCATGTGGATTTTTGAGTGGCGGTCTCGTTCGAACACGACCGCTAAAATTCCATACGCGAGGGCTTTGAATTAAGCCGACTTGAGGGATGGGATTGACAGTTGATGGCATGAAGCAGTGAGAGAGAGAGAGAGAGACGAGACGAGACGAGACTCCCAGCACTTCGTCCCACACGCCAACGGTGACACACCCCTCACAGGAAGTCTTTCACAGCAGCAAAGATGGAGGCAACGGCACTAAATGCGAAGGAAGCGGGCAATGCTTGCTTCCAGGCGCGGGACTTCGTCCCGGCCGAGCGCTGGTACAGCAGAGGCATTGACTGCGGCGACGCGCTCTCGCCTCAGCTGCTCGCACAGCTCCGCTCGAACCGCTCGGCCGCGCGCCTTAGACTCGGGCAACTTGCTGCAGCCAAGGACGACGCCGAGCGCGCTGTCGCGCTGGCGCCCGCGTGGGGCAAGTCACACGTGCGGCTCGCGGAGATCTACTTCGCCAAGGGCAAGAATATCAAGGCCGACGGCGAGCTAGATACTGTCCTTGAGCTCGCAACAGCAGCTCAGGACCGCGCGGTGGTTGCCAACGTCCACTCGAAACGAGACAAGTCTTGTGTCTCCTAGGACGCTGAAGTGAGCGGTGAGGGCAAATGCATAGCAGCGGCTGGATCCAACCAACATTCTAGAGAAGCAAGCACTTAGGCCGGTGAAGACGAGGATCCTGGTGGTGCTGGGCAATATGGTGAAGATGAATATGGAGGAAACGGCCAATTTCGATCACCTCGTGGTGCTGGGTCACCAGGCGCTGCGCGACGGTCGGGACGGTGCCGCGGCGGGTGCGTTTCACGCAGCTGCAGTTGGTGGGAGCGCTGAGGGCATGTACATCTACGCTGTGCTGGTCGAGGCCGGTCAAGGCGTGGGGCAGAACGTCCGCGAGGCTGTCGAGTGGTTCGAGCGAGCGTCGCGCGTGGTGATGCAGGAAGGAACACTATCGAGCCAAAGCCGCGGCGTCGCTGACGCGCTGTGCGCGCTCGCAGAGCACCACCACCTCGGCTTCTACTACCCAAACAACGACGTCAAGGCCCTCGAGTTCTGGCTGCGCGTGGGGTCGGTATCAGCGCTGAATGCGCTGGGTGTCTGTTACCTGAACGGCCTGGCAGGTGTTTTCGAGAGAGACCTTCCGCGGGCGCGCGACTACTTGCGTCAAGCAGCCGAGAAGCGTTGCAACGAGGCGATGCTCCATCTAGCTGCGCTCCACGCGTCGCTGGACGAGTACGACGCCGCGCTTCGCTGGGTGGACAGTGCGCACCGCTTTGGGTTGCGTTCAGCAGCCGAAGCCGCCGCGCGATACCGCGAGCGAGTAGTGAGCGCTTCAGCTACGCACGCAGGACAGAGACAAGACGAGGCAAGGTCAACGGAGCAAACCCAGGCAGTCGACGACGGTGTCGAGGTCCCACCGTTAGAAGAGCTTCGCGCCATTCGCACGCCCTTCGTGCGCTGCCTTGTAGCCGCGAAAGATGCCATGGCGGACGCCAAAGCGTATCTAGAAGAAGACGGCGACTTTGTGATGTCCGGCGCGTACGCGGTGGAGGCCTATCGTATCCCTGACGCGGAACACATCTTTGACGACGCCGACACCGCAGCGAGTTGGCTGGCGGTCAACATGATCCTCGGCACGGGCGCGCCACTAGACGCTGGATTGGTGTTGCTTCTGGCGCCACCGCCGCCGGCGCTCGCCGTTGGCTTTTACGACTCGATGCACGAGCGCTTTCCTGATGATTTCATGTTGCTGATGAAAGCGGTTCATGTGCATTTCCACGCCGGGGATCCTGGGATCTTCTCGACCGCGCGTTCGAGCTGTTGCCGCATCCACAGGACGACAACGACCCGTTCACGATCAAGCTGCTGTCGGTGGCCGGCCCCGCCAACTTTGAAGTCGGTAATGGATCCAAGGCCTACGAGTGGCTTTCACGGTTTGCGGTCGCTGGCGAAACGGACGGCCATCCCATGATGCCAATCGCGCACTTTATGCTGGGGATCATGGCCCTGGTGAAGGCGAGGCCAGCCAGCGAGCCGCAGCAGCGTGCGATCCTGCGCACGGCCGTGGACCACCTCCGTACAGGACGAGAACTGGAGAAACAACTACCGACGTTTCTACAGGAGACGGAAGGACCGCAGGAGGTCGAGGTCAAGCTCGAGGAGTTCGTGATCATGTGGTCGATGAAGCTGGATGTACCGCTGGATTGCCGTCCTATGAGTGGTCGAACGCCCCAGTCTGTTCACCGTGACGTGCGCGGGGGCGAGGTGCTCATGGGCCCACGACGCCACGAAGCGCTCCGCCAAGCGAGCTCTCGGATCCTGAATGAGATGAAGGCCATGCTCGTACCGATCGCTCGATCCACGGCAACGACCCTGCCACAGGCCAAGCCTTCCACGCGTCCAATTCTAAAGCTCGAGCCGGTGACCGTCGACGAGCTGCTTAGTGGTCTCGAGAACCGCGTCTACGAAGGACGGTTGCTCGAATGTCTCGTGGTTTCCCCACCGTTCGTGACGGCCTCGTCGTTTTCAGTGGTGGTCGAAGATTCGCAGCGCGAGCCGGCGATCGTTGTCGTGCACAACACCGACGCGCGCGTGGTCGAACAGCTCGTGCCAGGTCGCGTCATTCTTCTCTACCACCCGCACATCCGCATCGCTTCCAACCAAACGACTCGGATCCACGTGGACGACCCCGGTGCATCGCTGCTTGTTGTGGAGCTGTATGCGATGTGCTGGAACTGTTGCCTCATACGCCCGCCAACAGCGGACGTGGCAGCAGCTCTTTACAGCTGCGCCAAGTGCCACCGCGCCATGTACTGCAGCCGCGCGTGTCAGAAGAAGGACTGGCGGGAGTTTGGTCATCGTTGTATGTGCGGTTGACAGGCTCCACCGGCTCGGCTGTTCGTGCCAGCGAGTGGCAGCGTCTTTCGCATGTTTGGATACCTTTTCCGATTTTCAGATGAGATGCATTGAGAAATGCTTGGAGTTGACTGTCTTTTGAGTAACTCAAAACGGATGCATGACTTGAATGCGGTTCTCCCCATGTGGAGGCCGCCCGGCACCGCCTTACGCTGTGTTTGGCGTTTCTAGCGATGCGCGCACTTCACTGGCCGGCTTCGTGAACACAACGGCAAAGCGAAGCGCCCCGTCTTGGAGTGAAAGCCCGTTGAAATCGACTGGGTCGAACGCAAAGCCGCACACGTACGAGTCTGCGGGGCCGTCGGCGCGAAGCCACTGGACGTGGCCCGTGCGATTCGCGCCAAATATCTGCGATGCCTGGGCAGTCGTCTTGAAAGCGATCGCTGTCATCCGGTTCCCATGGAGCGCAACGTCCACGGCCTCGACGCGCTCGTCGTCAGCGAGCACGAGCCACTGTTCCTTGGTGTCGTGGGGAAAGGAATGAGGGAAGCGCGCGATGCGATCGTACTCGGCCACGCTCAGGACGCGGACGCTGTGGACCACCGACTTGGATGCCTTCACCACGATCGCGCGTGGTGTGGGATCCATAGTACAGTACATGTACGAGCCACAGCGGGCCGGACTGGTCTCGAATTGCCCTTCACTGTCATCGTCGATGCCGACATCAACTTCTTCATTCACAAGCGGCACGGGAGAGATGGTCACAGCTGGTCTCGTGGCGCTGTAGCCCTCTTGCGCGATCGTATTCGGCGCAAAGATGACCCCAAGTTCCACACACCGGGTGTGTGGAACAGGGCTCCGACATTATGTAGTGGAATATTGAAATATATTACCGTAATATATGTAATTTTTATCACGTAGACATAAATCGCATTCAAAACGACTCAAAACAGCGCTGGATTACTCTCTAACCGATTCTGCATCGAATGAGCACTTTTGGGTGGTCTGAGGGTTCCTGCATCAACCGCAACGTCCCATACAAAACGAAAACATTACTTTGAAAGTAATGGTCACGAACACGGCCTTCCGCGCGCTATTTGGCGAGATAAGGACGCTTAGGATGTTCCTTCGATCATTATTGGATGTAGAACCAGCCCATTAGGGATCTTGCGCTGTTTTCACGGGTTTTCAACGCGATTTGCGCTTTCCAGAGCGAAAAAACAAAATCCTGAAACATTACTCCACTACATAATGTCGGAGCCCTGCACACACCGTACGTCGCCACTCTTTCCGTACAGCGAGTTGATGCAAAAGCCCTCGTCGGCCTCGAACGTATGACGCGACGCGTTGGTCTCGCCAAACCACGGCGTCACGCGCTTGGTCGTGTGGAGCTTGAGCGCCGTGATGACGTCTTCCGTGTAGCACAACTCGACCTTGGTGACGTACTCGCCAGGGTGCAGCAAGAATGCGTGCTTTTCCGGGTTGGGTAGTTCAGTTTTTGTCAGACGGGCACGCGTTTCCTCGTGGGTATGATTCTCAATCGATATGATCGCGTCGGACGCGACGATCACGAAACCCTCGACGCGTGTGACGGCTTCCTGCCACATGAATCCGAAGCGCTCGATCGGTTCTACATCCTTCGCAGCACTCGCGACCACGGGCTTGGAGTAGAACGGGAGTCCCGGTTCGTCCATCGTGCGTTGCTTGGTAGGTTTGTCAATGCTCCGCGACTTCTATCTGGGGTGTGCCGAGGAAGGCGACAAGAGGTCTTCGACTCGACGCACTAATCGACCAACTGGCGCATTCGCTCCATGGCGGCGACCGGGTCTCACACCCGCGACTTCAAAATTTGCGCCGTCGAAGACAAGCAGATTTTTGGCCAATCACGTGTGACCAGCCAAAACAAGCCAGCGAGGACCTGAAGCACCCTCGCAACACCGACAAGCGGCCGATCGACATCAACAAGCGACCGGCTAATCAGTCAACCCAGCAGCTGCTATTCTGAGCCAGGTCCTTAAAACCGGGTTGTCAAGAACGCAGGGACTTGGCGCGCGCCCAACATGGCGGACGACGAGTGGATGCCGGAGAGTCTCTCGGCGCTCCTCGGTATGCAACCGGACGACCCCGGCGGAAGCAGCGCCGTCAGCCTCGATGCCGCCGCGACCCACCTGATGGAGACGCGCGCGATCAGCGCGCGCAGAGCGCATTTCATTGTCGAGAACGGTCTCTGCGATGAATGCTTGTGCGAGATTGGCGAGCGAGTTGACCCGGACTCATGTCAATGCCAATGCCACTGCGACTGCTGCTGCCCACCGATCTTCCACTGCGTCACGCAGTGTGAGTGCCAGTGCGATTGCCACTGCGACCCGAACCCATCGGAGAACGGCGACGACGAAACCGAAGTGGATGCCGAGCAACCAACGGACGACCTCGATGGTGGAACACCAGTGAACTTTGCGTCGGTCCCCGAGACCGATGAAGTGGTCGGGGAGAGCGAGCCCAGTCAAGCGAACAGCAGCCAGCCAGTGAGGAAGCAGCCAGCCAGTGAAGAAGTAGAGGATGACAAAGAGAGCGGCGAGCAAATGGAAGAAGATGGTGGTCCGATGCGTAGACACGTCGAAGAGGATGATGAAGCCATGGACGCGGGCGAAACTCAAGGTGGAGACGACGCAACAAGGGCACGCAAGTTCAACGGGACGAACAGTCAGACGGACGCCACCGATACGAACCAGTCAAAAGGAGAAAGAGAGACAGCGGCGGCCGCTACGAGACAAAACAACAGCGGCTCTACAGATAATGCGAATACGGCCGAGAACGAGGTGCTGTCCCAACGGAACTCACCCGAAAGCGCACGCGCGGCGGCAGAGAGCACGGGAGGAAGGGGCCATCGCGACGCGGACGCGAGCGATGACGAAATGATGGGTACGAAGCCACTCACGCAGCAACTTGATAAGCTACAACTTCATCAACTACTGGCGCTGCTTACAGTCTAGTTGTCCAAACCCGATGAGCAAGCAGACATTAACTGCCGCAAGATCACGGCAGAGCTATTCCGACAGATCTACGTGACGGCCACCGGTGGAACAAAACCAGCAAAGAAAACCAATGGTCACCTTCCGACTCTGTCGCAACAAGAAGAAGACTTGATGCAAGCGTTCCTCTCGACAGTGGTGATAGAACAAAAGTACTCCGCGACGAGAACCATCTCAGCTTTGAGAGACATCGCGATCGCCGCAGCCCGATCGTCATGGACCGCCGAGCGGATCATCGCTGACCGACTGACGTCGGCCCGACTGCCGAGAGAACCGCCTACAAATGTTTGGAAACAACCCGATGCGCCAGGAAGTTCCAGACCCCGAGAAGCTGGATCCGGTAAGTTCCGCTTCGACCCAGCCGTCTACTCCACGGAGGAAATTGAAAAATATGAGGCGGTATGTGTCCAAGAGCATGTGTTTGGTGAGACGACCCGCGAACCGACGACGGATGAGTGGGCTGTGATCATGGGTTTGGTATCCGGCTCCATCGTCGCGGCGGCAACACCTCAATTCCTCAAGCGATGCTGCACACTCGCGCACATCGCCTGGATCTTTGAGCAAATTCAACGAGCTGAAGGAGAACTGTGGGTACGTCTGCCAACGACGACCAAGATGTTCAATTACGGCCAGACGACACGCCGCCTCGCAGAAGCTATCCGACAGAGTGCGGCCCACCAGAAATGGACAGACGAGCGCCTTGACGCATTGCTCAACACCGTCAAATCGATTGCGTACTCGAAGAGCTTGCACTCTTTACATTTCTATTTCTTCACCAAGGCCGACGCAGCTGCCTGGGAAGACATGCCTATTCCTTTCCGCGCCGCAAAACACAAACTCGTCAACCCTGAGACATCTCTCAAGCGCAGTGCCCACAATAACACCGCGGGCCTCCCCACGGATGAGAACGATGGATTAGTAAACGACCGATACCAAGCCCAGTTCCAGCTTCGCCTGCTCAACTTAGTGCGGTCGATATGCATACGAGCAGTCGTGGCGTTCCTGCAACAACGTACGAAGAATGGGCTGAAATCCGCAATCCCTCTCGACACTTATGGACAATTTGCGGACGGCTCGTTGACATGGGACTGTTACGGAATGACACCAAGCTGCCCACCGGGCCTCGAAAACATCAACAGAATCGACTGGGACGGCCACCCGATCCTTCTCCAGCACAATCCCGACTCAAGCCCACAACCGTGTCTCCAATGCGCGCAAATCGGTCACCAAACGACCAACTGCACCACCCCGGAGTCGGAATGGAATTCCACCACGCTCACCGTCACAGCAGCAGAGATTCAGTCGCTGTCACCAGCTCCGAAACCCTGGAAGACGCTGGAAGATGTCCGAGCCATCTTCGCACAGCTCCAAGCCCCGGACAACCAGCCCAACGCCGACGACGCACCCGTCACCAGTACGAAACCTGCCCAAGCACCACCCGACAACGCCGACAACACGACCACAGATGCAGCCACAACGGCGACAGCGAGTACCACCACGAGCAACATCGTGGCGAACGTCTCCAAAACCAACAACCCGACCGAGGGATCAGCCCAAACGCCTCCCGACACAGGTAAGCCTACCAACACAACGACACTAACCGCATCTACTGCTTCCACAGCACCAGCGACGGGACCAACAGCACACAGCCGCACCGGCCAAGGCTGGCAGAACGTCAAGCGCGGAAAGAAGAACAGAAATAAACCAGGTAAGGGATCGGCGCCATCAGAGGAGTCGAGTAACGTCGCCATGAACAAGCCCTCCACGGCCACAGCGAAAATGTCGAGCTCTGAAGCACACCAGAACAAGGAAAGTGCGGGGGGCAAGACGGAGAACAAGTTCATCGATCTGGCGGGCTCCGACGAAGACGACGACAGCGACTACGAAGATGATAAAGAGGAGGAGCGAGTGCCCAAGAAGACAACGGCAACAATGGGGAAGAATACCTCTGGCGAGCCAAAGAAGACAACGAAGGTCCAAGACGACGACGACGCAGTAGAACACGCCATTAGAGAGGCACAGATCGAGCAGATTCGTGCAGACATTCTCAGCACCGCTCAGGCCATCGCTCCGGAGTTTCAACTGGAATCGCTGCGAGCGAGCATCGCGAGGGCACGCCCACACCTCGAGCCGAAGTCATCCAAAGCGTGGATTCTCGAAGCGATCAATGGACGTCTCACGGACACCCCTGGCACCGGCAATTGTCAAAGCTACGCGTTCATGGAGGCGCTCGCCCAGCGCGACCTCAAAGACATGGAAGATCCAGCAAGCATCATTGGTTCCGTTACAGCCTTCAAATACGCCTTGTACCTCGCGTACCTTAGCAGCTCGATGACTGATAGGAAGAACACGAACGCCGCTCAACTCATGGATGTGCCAGCGAGCATTCCGACGGATACGACAGAGGACCAACTGCACAAAATGGTGAAGAAGTATTATCAGGACCTCGCGCGCAGCGGTTCGGCACTGAACAACGTACTTGAAGAACGGCTGTGGGGAACCCTTGATACGATCCGAGGCGGTGTTGCAGTGCTGGATGTGCCAGTCTTCTTGATGTCACAGACCAGCGACCCGATGCAGTGTGGTCTGAATGTTTTCCGAAAGCTCAAAAACGCTCGAGGGGAGAGCTTCGTCGCGATATCACAACCCGGAGCAGCGGAATGGTTAACGGAACTGGAAGACGCAGCAATCAAGACCGGCACAGCACCCATCGTCCTCTCCCATACCAGCAAGCACTACAACTGTGTCATCTTTGACAGGAACCAGCCCGCAAACACCCGACCGGCCTCCAAGAAGCTCAAGAGCCCCCTTCTCAGCGATCTGTGGAACCAGACTTCGCTGGACGCGATCATCGAGAACCGCAAGACCACACCGTGCAAGACAACGGGTGCCACATCTCGACGAGAAGTCCTGAAATCTGACGTAAAACTTACGACGACCGATCTGATTTCCTTCTTATCCGATGAGAACTGGACACCGGCAGAGAAGACTGAACTCGTGGGTACCGTATTCTATATGTCAAATGACGTGCTCAGATCTCAAAACCAAAGATTTGCGAAAAACCGGGCGTACTCGTAAAATACACAAAATATTGCAGTATACCGCAGACTAGCCAATTGAAAAACTCTAAAAGTGTAATTTACGCGTCACGAATCAGAGTGACAATTGACAAGTAACTTGCGGTACTCAGATTAGACGACTCTGATTGGTTGGATTCTAGCAGTGACAATTAACATGTGGGGTCATTTAACATATAGACTACGGTATCCTGGTTGCGGACGCCAAGAACATTCGAGAGCTGCTGGCCTTTTCCGTGGAGACGCAGGGATCTGATCCTAGCCAGTCGCAGGGCGCCAGCTCGTCGGATAACCCCAGCGACACGTCGGAGTACGAGCTACCGTCGAGCGCCGATACAGAGATGAGCTCACAGGCTTACAACATACCTTCCCATGGAAAGGAACAGTACAGTCAGTGGGCTCACAGCCAGTGGGAGCCCGTACGAGAGAGATGGCTGGAGCAGAACTACGTGAAGCTGCCAAAACTGAGCAACTCCGCAGGCTTGCAACGCTGGATTGAACAGCTCCCAGAAGACCTCGTCATAGCAGGCCGCTGGTGTGGCAGCCCCTTTGCCCTACTCGACCATCTAACGGAAGGGCAAATCCTGAGCTGGATGTCCCCTTTCTGGCTGGGTCACTGTACAACAAAGCTGAGGCCACACATCGACACTGTCCAAGACCCCGAAAAGCGAGATTCGTTGCGACAGTGGTTGCAGATCCTCGACTCGTCGGAGAAGGTCGACGCCCGCGTGCGGCTCATGGCAGACCGAGAGCGATGGAGGATTATGACAGACGAGTTCCCACACCTCCTAACGGGGCCACAGGCCATCCCGCTACTGGCAAAGACATTCACGATCAAGATGGCGTACCTGCTCGTGCTGGACCGATTGTTCCCCGACCTCGCAGACCACTCGCTCCGTGCTGCGGGATGGAAGGGCGCAACGGACTGCGAATCTGCGGCCACCGCTTACGTTCACGCCCCAGCGTTCACCGCCGCGCTCAACACAGCGATCCGGGAGAAGAGTTGGGACCCCGTTGTGACGTACATGAACGGCCTTGCAATGGACATCGATACGATGCCCGCTCACCGGAACTAAGGGCATCCCGGCACTGAACACCGACCAGACCCAGCCACAACCACGCGGAAGTATCCAAATCGGCCCATGGTTGAATAGTTTTTTCGATCCGGCGACTGGTAACGACGCAACTCCAACAACCAACAAATTTCCCATCGACTCAGCTTATGGCGTTCTCACGCAGAATGTCAGAGGCTTTAAACACCAAGATCACAACCAAGAATCGTGGATGGAGGGCTGGAAAACCTTATTTGAGGGCAAGAAAACTCACTGCATCGCGATCCAAGAAACTCACGTCAACTCAGAACAAGTTGCTACTGATCTAGCCGAGAAATGGAGTCGGCAGTGGGGCAAGCACCACGAGCCCGCACGACCGCTTTCCTTCTGGTCAGTGACCCCGTCCAGAACTGGTGGTGTGGCCCTCTTGCTGCACCCAAGGGCCCTTGACGACCAGTGGCAGTGGAGACAAGACACGCGCGACGGGGGACGCTGTCTAGTCATTGAAAACCCAAGCTCGCGCATCGTCAACGTCTACGCACCAAACAAACACAGCGAACGCGAACGCTTTTTTGACTGGCTCGACGCACGAATCGGCTCTGAACGGAAACGGACACTGATGTTGGGGGACTTCAACTGTGTGCTCAACAACAGCACCGATCGAGTAATCTCAGGACAGTGGGGGCCAGGGCGCAACGAGAGCCCGGCACTTCAGCGCCTCCTCGACCACCACCAGTTGACGGATGTTCTGACACTGCGAGGACGGCCAGCAAAACCCATCACCACGCTCACGTTTTGGCACGGTGATTCCGGAGCGCGTCTCGATCGATGTTACACCAGCAGGGCGGACGCGTCCTGGGTGATTGGATCATCAAATCGAGCACCGCATCAACCCACGGATCACAGCGGTTTTGAAGTCTGGCTCCGGAACCCGCAGATACCTCGGCTCGAACGGCCCATCGAACCAACTGTTTACCCTATACGAGGCCGTGATCAAGACACACTCGATCGGACGGTGGGAGCAGCGGTAGGAGAGACCGTAGCCATTGCCGCGAAGCTACAGATAGATCACGACGCACTGGTTGTTATGCTCAAAGTGGCGCTGAAGAAGATCCGGCACGGGGAACGGCGGCGGGCGAGACGCCAACGAAAACGGCAGGACTCCAGAGCAAGAAACAACATCAGGACCCTCCGCGACCTGATCGATTACGTGAGACTCCGGGTCGAGCGGAAGGCATTGATGCAACGACAGACGTTTTTACTCGAGAAAAGCGGCAACTCAGCTCATCTATTCCGACGACTCGTGCAGATGGATCAACGTAAAGAGATCCCCACGCTCGACCGCAACCGGGTGCCTTCAACAGACAACAACACCTCAGAGGCCGACGTGATGGTTCATGCGTGGAGCACTCTCTTTGGACGGAGACACTCCACAATTCAGAAAACAGAGCTTCGCACAGCGTGTGCTGAGCTTTTCGCGATCCCACTGCGGCACACACTCACACCCGCACAAGGCGAGGCGTTAATCCACCAAGTCACGGAAGAAGAAGTCCTCGAGGCGATCGCTGGGCTGGGGACGCACAAGGCGGCGGGCCCTGACCGCCTCAGCAACGACTTCTACAAAGACTGGGGTGGTCTTCTTGCACCGCGACTTGTATCCACCTTTAACGCCATCATGCAGGGCGACGCGCCACCGGAAAGCTTCGCCGAAGCGACCATTGTGCCAATTCCGAAGTTGGGTGACCGGACCGATGCGTTAAACTACCGCCCGATCCCGCTGTTACAGTCTGGATACAAGATTTTTACGAAGCTTCTGGCGAACCGAGTGCAAGCCAGCCTCAGTACAGTCATCAACGCCGATCAAAACGGGTTTGTTCGTGGACGAGCGCTCGCAGACAATATCTCTATCGCCCGAGCGGTCCTTCAGCAAGCTCAAGATCCGCAGATGGCGCAGCCAGCCACCGGGGCCGTCGTTCTAATCGACTTTCGTAAGGCGTACGACACGATCGATCGAGACTTTGTGTGGTATGCCCTTCAGTCGTTCGGATACCCAGACACTTTTATCGACATTGTGCGCCGTCTGCACGAAGGCACGAGGGGTCGTTTTTTGGTCAATGGGGAACTATCTGAAGAGTTTGGCATCGTCACAGGGATCAGACAAGGCTGCCCATTGGCGCCGCTTCTGTTCCTGATTGCAGCGGAAACGCTCAAGCACGCGATCGACGCCGATCCGACCATCCGAGGGATTCGACTCCGCGGTCATCATCTCGACCACGTGCACTCGTTCTCCGCTTTTGTCGACGACTCAGTCGTGTACCTGGAACACCGAGACATGATTGCCAACCTGGAAGCAGTACTACAGCGATTCGCCGACGTATCGGGCCTCCACGCACAGCCACACAAAAGCCACGCCATCGTGCTCGGCCGCGACTACTCTCGTTCTATGCTGGGAGCCTTCCCAGTCGTCCCGTGGGGCACGACGGTAACGTATCTGGGGGTTGAGATCGGCATCGCTGACCTTTGTGCAGCAAACTGGGACAAGCGCGTTGACCGTGTCGCTACCCGGCTAAGAGCGGTCAGTCAGTACACGACAGGGATCGCAGACCGAGTCCAAGTGATCAATCTGGCCTGCGTACCCAGTCTCCTGTTCACGGCGCAGTTCTTCTCACCTACAGTGGAGGTGCAGCGGAAACTCGACGGGGTCTGGCGCCAGTATGTCTGGCACGGCACCACTGCGGCTGAGCCCAAGAAGGCCCACAAGATCGCACGGGAGGTGCTCGAGCTTCCGAGACGCCTCGGAGGCATGGGGCTGTATGACTATCGCGGAGCTATACTCAAACAAGCGGCAAGTAGCATCATTCGGTGGAACTCGCGCGAGCACGACAAATACTGGGAGGCATTTCACGCGCTCTTACCCGCCCCAGAGGCGCGGCATCTAGACTCAGGGCACCGAGTCTACCCAATCGCAGCCACCTCTATTCCCCGATCCCGCCTGACCACGACAGACAACATGCTCTCCCGTGCGATTCGACTTGTCAATGTCGCGACGACGCAAGCTTACCCGCACCCAACGGAGCTGCTGGTGGCGAAGCAGGGTTTCTTGCGAGCGTGGAACAAACCGTGGCAAGGCCTTCAGTGGCGGTCGTCGACCACGGCGTGGATTAGGATCCCAGACGAGCTGCTCTGCCAGTGGAATGCAGTGAGCACGAGATGCTACGCGGCAATGCCCACGGAACTTCGAACGTTCTGGAGTACCTTCCCCTGGGCGGGTAACGCGTGGGTGGTAGATGTCGACGGCCAACCACTGAACGCGAACCGATTCCCCAGCATCCACGTACGGACGACAAAGGAGATTGAACTGCACCAACTTGAACCCGGACTGTTTGAGTTCCACAACCCAGCGCGCGATCCGCACGGCATGCGCCAGGCGACGGTACGTCAGATAGCTTTATGGATTAGCATAGTGATTAGCAACCAGCCGAGCCTACTCGGGGATGTATCAGCTCTTCGAGATCGAGTGTACGCGAGCCACCCGTCGATCCCGTTCGCCAAGTACGAATGGATACTCCAGCCGGAAGGAGAGCTCCAGGGGAGTGAGCTCACCACCAAGTGGCAGCCACGAAGCGAACACAAGCCAGCAGCACCAACAATCAGGACGCAGTACGCTCGATGGATCCAACCGGATTCCTACGTTGCTCTCTCGGACGACCCAGCGACGATGCGGACGGTTGATGATCTGCGCCTTCTCGGAGCGACGGCTCTGATCGGGAGCCCGCGAGTTCAGCACGGGCCAACCCTCCTGCCTACGTTACCAGCGCAACCCTCCGAGCGTTCGGCGATTCGACAAGTTGTGAACGCCGCGATCGACCCGCTTGTCACGCAACACACTGACGGACTCCGGCTACTCCACAGCAGACTCGAGACGGCGCTCAAGCGGGACCCTGCACTCAGCCATGCACTCCAAAGCACCTCACTTGCAGAGCTCACAGCTCGTCCATCCGGTGTCTCTACGTATCAAGCAATGTTTTGGTACCGGTTGGTCGTTGGCGGGCTCAATCTCAGGGACGCGACTGGACAACGCCAGCACTGCCCACACAAGTTCTGCCTGGACAAGCCCCTCGAGACGTTTCCGCACATTCTGTGGGAGTGTGCTGGAGCTCAGCGCTTCTGGAGAGAGCTGCTGTGGCGATGGGCTGGAATCCAGCTTCTTCATGCCAGTGACGCAGACCCAGCTTTTGACGCCGTCTTCGCTAGGCGAGCCCCGGCAGCGCGACCATCCCTTCTAAGCAGCCTCGCGCCTCTGGCCGCAGACTATGCGAGTATCCACAGAACGCTCGATCACCTCTGGGTGGTGGTCTGTACCAGCGCAGCGCAACACCTATGGCTCGAACGGAACGACGCGATCTTTCGTGGACTAGGGATCTCGGCTCACGGGATTGTGCACAAGACCTGGGCAGCCGTCAATTCACAAGTCCGCGCGCTTGGAAGCGAGACCAGCCACGACTGGACCGAACGCCAGCGCCAACGCCTCATCGCCCGGTTCTGGCAACTGGTGATGGATGCGGAGCAGGACGAACTCACACCACGGATCCAGGCGCGACTCTACTTCGACGGTGGAGCCCGCGGAAACCCCGGCATCGGCGGCAGCGGGGCTGTCATCGTTGAATCCCTGGCGCCGGAGGATGAGTGGCGCGTGATGTGGTGGACGGCGCATTACATGGGAGACAAGGCGACCAACAACGAAGCCGAACACGAGGCTTTATCCCGCGGAGTGAAGGAATGTGCCCAGAGGTACGCCGATACAGCCGTTGACCTGACGATCATTGGCGACAGCCAGCTCGTACTAGGCCAAGTGGCCGGTCACACGCACAGCACCCAGTTGAACATGCAGCGTGCATCCAGCTCCACAAGACGCGCCCTACGAGCTCTACCAGCAGCGAAACTCCGCCACACACTCCGCACCGGAAACAAGATGGCCGACTGGCTGGCTAACGCCGCCATGGACAGTCGCGCGACCAGCAGCGCTACCAGCGAATGGGGATCGACGGATCGGACGCTTACAGACCTATTACCATCAGATATCTCCCACCCCACCAGCCACCTCCGCCCTCCCCTCCAACTCCTGCCACAAGTTAGCGCTCAACTCCAGCAAGCCGACAAACGGATACCCGTCAGAAAACGGCCCCGTGATACATAGACCACACCGCAGGGTAGCCGACAGAGGTTCTTCTAATGTCTAGCATCCTAAGTCTCAAAAAAAAAAAAAAAAAAAAAAAAAAAAAAAAAAAAAAAGGGTCTCACACCCGCGTTGTGCGACGAGGCGTCCAAGGAATCCTTTGGCGAACAATTTCTCGATGACTGTTACCGATGGAGTTCTGTGTCCGAGTATTGTGCACGGTGGTGTAGAAAATGCGGAGAGCGTGCGTCGGACGTGTCGACCACTGGCCGCCTCATGCACGATCGGTCGGTGAGGCGTGACCACGGTCTTGGCAGGAGTCATGGGTCATTCGAGTGGACGACAAGCTCATTACGTCGACGAACCCGCCCGATCACAAACGAGTTCATTGGTGGTGAGGATGTTCCGTAGCCCTCACATCGACTGCGAACTGATCGCTACCCACGTTATCACATCTCATGCTTTGCATACTAGTATGCGTGGACACATGCTGGAAAAAATCAATCTTGATGTTTGATGGGATCGGTTGCTGTGGTCTGTTGTTATGGAAAACGGACGGCACTTTACTCCCGGGCGCGTTTGACTCTGGGTGACCTGGTCGCCGGGTCTACTGGCGTCGTCCAACCGGCAGATCCACTCGTCCTCACTCTCATCCCCGTCGTCGATGTCATAAGCGAAGCCGCACAGGTACGACCCCGAGGCTGAATCTGAGGCCACCAGATGCTCGTTCGAGGTGCAGGTGCCAAAGATGTGGGACGTCTGGAGACTCGTCTTGAACTGGATCGCCGTTAATCGCCCAGCATCGGCCTGAACACTGACTGCTTCAATACGCTCCCCATTGGCGAGCACCAGCCACTGCTCGTTTTGACCGTTTGGAAACGATTCTGGGAAGCGGGCTACGCGGTCATACTCGACGGCGGTGACCACACGAACACTCTGAATCGCAGACTCCCCCGCCTCAACGACGATAGGTCGTGGCGCGAGGTCCATCGTACAAAATGCGAATGGTTCACCCGCACCGCCCCAGGCGTCGTCGTTGGCAATTGCGTTATCGCCAGCCAGCTTTGCCATCGCCATCGTGACATTCGGTGTCATAATACTGTGGCCTTCAAGCGCAATCTCGTTGAGCACGTACACGACGCCAAGCTCTGAGCACCCGCCAGGACCGTACTCGCCTCGAAGCGCATTGATACAGAAACCCTCGTCCGCTTCGAACGTCACGCGCCATGCGGTGGTCTCACCGTACCACGGCGTTACTCGTTGGGTGGTGTGGAGCTTGAGCGCCTTGACGACTTTTTCCGAGTAGCATACTTCAACCTTGGTGACGTACTCACGAGGGTGAAGAAGGAACAAATGGCAGCCCGTGCGCCGCACTAGCGAGCCGAAGCCCGCTTGCGTTTGGTTGTGCGTGTAGTTTTCAATCGTCACGACCTTGTCAGTCGCTTCGATGTCGAAGCCCTCGACACGCGTTGTCACCTCCTCCCACCCGAAGCCAAAATCGTGGGTCGCGTCCGGTGCCTTGCATGCGACGACAGGCTCTGAGAACCATGGGAGACGTGGCGCGCTCATTGCGGGTTTGTGGTCAGAGCTGTTTTGGCGCTCGAAAGCCTCGAGGCTAAGAGTGAAGAGTCGCGGCAGCTTGTTCTCTTTGTGTTCAGGACCAGATGTACGATATATTCGTCCTCGATAATTTTATCCTGAGGACGATACCAGGCCGTCTCCCTCTTACGTAGACGAATGTGCGGTAACACGTATTCACAGCTGTTAGTTCGAAGCTACTGGCGCGAGCGTTTGCGATCGTTCACGCCCGCCACCTCCTGAGATGGAGCATATCGTTGAGCATAGAGCTGCGGAAGCTATGCTGGCTGTTGAAATCTAGTACCCCGGGGGTGGCTTCGACAACCACGACTCTCTCGTTCATTTACGCATACACTTCAGGTCGCGAGATTTTTTCATTCGTTCTGTCTATGCCTTGACGAACTCGCCGATCGACGTCCCAAGACGAAGCTTCTCACCGGGCTTCACCGTGAACTTGAAGTCCTCAGGGGCCTCGAAAACCAGCACTACCGTCGACCCGAGCTATGAGCACACCAGCACCAACCTCAGTCAGAGCCATTTTCCTTTCCAGATCAACTGAGCAACAGTAAACTCACCTTGAACTGGGCGATCTCATCGCCACGGGAAGACTTGTACGGCGCATCGTACTTCTTCGTGAGGCACTTGCCCACAAGCGCATCCTGGTCCTTGGTGTTGGATCGGAATTCCGGCTCGTGGGTGAGCGCAATCGAGCCGACATTCGTCGCACCAACAGACGTCAGCGAGTAGTACCCGTGAGCCCACTTGCCGATAAGCGCAACACGCTCGTTCTCCACGAACAGACTCGGAATCAGACGCACGGCCGTGGTGTTGACCGGGAACAGGTTGCCGGGGAAGTGGCGGCGCTCGGCCACAGTCCAGTCCACGGGCGAGTGGATGCGGTGGTAGTCGCCTGGCGCAAGGTAGATGACGCAGTGGAAGAGCTTCTTGCCCTTCGGCGGCGCTTTGCCCTGGAAGAACGCCGGCAAATCGCCGAGGAATTCGTCGAGGCGGTACCGTGCGCCCTTGATCTGCTCCAGCACGGGGATGCCCGACGTGTTGTCGACCACACCGATCGACGCGACGCGGCCGTCCACAGGGCTCGGCATGTGCTTGGCGTCCACGTCCCAAACGCGCGCGCCGTCCTTGAGCGGACGCGAGAAGAACTCGCCGAGGTTGACATACGACTCGATCGGGAACTTCATCTCGTCCAGCTTGCAGTCGAACACGGCCGTCCAGGCCTTGTATAGCGGCACACGCAGCCATGTCGGCCTAGAGCATACATCCACATCGTTTTGGTCAGATACCGTCTTTCGGCCCCCCGCACATCTTTTTCCAAGAGCTCCAGTGCGCGAACTCACAGCTCCTTGTCGTGGACCTGGCCCCAGAGGCGCGAGGCCGCGCGGTACGGGAGCAGCTTGAGCGACTGCAGCTGGCGCTCGGTGGCCATCGAGTGCTCGAAGCTCGTGGGCTCGCCGGGCAGGCGCTGGACCGCGGGCGCCGGGTGCGCGCGGCGCTCCTCCTCGGTCGGGTGCGTCAAGTGGTTGAACTGCAGGAAGCCGATGAGCGCGAAGCCCAGCGTCGCCGGCACCTTCCAGTCGCGCGTGAAGATGCTGCCCGAGGCGGACGCCGGCTCCTGCTTAGGCGGCGCCGTGGACGCGAAGCTGCGAGATCACATGTGAACTTATGCGTCAGATGCGGAGGTTCCTAGGCAGCGCTGTAGGACACGGATGGAGATGAGGATTGGATGGGCGCGTATCGACGGAATTGGCGCTTCGACTGGACGCGCGCGGAGGCGCTGGCGTGGCGCGTGGCCGCCATGCCACGGAGAAACGCTCGCGCGACCATGGTGTCCGCCGCTCGCTCGTCTGGCCAAAGATATGCGACTGTGAGGACCTCACTGTTTTGTGGTGGTCCCGAATTTTGATCTTGAGAACACAAAGCTAGGATTTATCCCAGTTTGTATCAAAGTAGTGTGTGCCACGTAACCGAGTGGTACCATCATTCGGGCACACCTTCCCACCAATGGCTTGAAAGTGACGTCCGAGGGGAGAACAGCCAAAGCCGACCAAAGCAATCGCAACTGCCAAGGAACTAGAAGCGCGGAACCATGGACTCCTGGGGTAGGCCCGCGCTCTGTGTGTGTCCAAGATAGTCCGGCGTCTAACGCTGTTGAATGATGTGTCTGCGAATCGCCCTATCGTAGATGATGACGAGTTTGAGGTGCCGGAGTACGTCGTATGCAAGTGAGACCGTGGTGCGATGTTCTTAGTTGCTGACGTGTACGGCTGTGTGTGACGTTGTGTAGTCTTGCGGCGAACCAGCCGAAGGTGATGGCGAGCTGGGAGGACGAGGAAGAGGAGGAGGAGGAGGTCGCGGCGCCGCAGACGGCGGGCGGCGAGGAGGAGAGCGGCCCGAAGGGCCCGCTCAAGCCCAAGCACCTCAAGAAAATGAAGCTCAAGGAGCAGGAGGAGAAGCGCGCGCTCGAGATCGCGATGACCAAGGCGCGCCTGGCGCAGCAGGCCAACGAGACCGAGGCCGAGCGCAAGGCCCGCGAGAAGGCCTCGATCGAGGAGGCCGACCTCGAGGCCGCGCTCGACGCGTTCGCGCCGTCGGCCAAGAAGGACGCGGCCGCGGCG
>JAMFLL010000762.1:0-26478 GCA_027475725.1 Pythium rhizo-oryzae | reverse complement strand
AAACTACTTGATTCGCGACGTCCGCGAAAAAAACACTAAAGGAAATGACTCGAGAGAGGATCTAGAAGCCGAAGATTCCGCCGAATCCCGTCTCATTCCTCGTGGTGGTGCTTGGGTAGGCTCGGTGTCCGCGCTGAGATCTTCAACGTCGGCTCGCTGCGCCGCAAGCTAACGGCCGGCAAGCAAAGCTTCGACTTTTTCGACGCCCAGAATGCGTCGGCAAAGCAGCAGCGCGAGGAGCTCGCGGCGAACGCGCTGCAGTCCGCGCTCGAGTGGCTCGAAAGCGGCGGCGAGGTCGCGATCTTCGACGCGACCAACACAACTCGAGACCGGCGCGCGCGCGTTATCGAGACCTGCCGCGCGTTTTCACCCGACGTACACGTCATCTTCGTGGAGAGCATCTGCAACGACGAGCAAGTGCTCGAGAGTAACTTTATGCAGAAAGTCACCAACTCCCCCGACTACAAGGAGATGCCGCTCGAAGAGGCCATGGCGGATCTTAGGTACGTGATGGGGAATCGATGCAAACACTGAAGTACGGCCAGCTTGGTCTGAGCAGTGTATCTTGTAGGATGCGTATCCAAAAGTACGAGTCCGTGTACGAGACCATCGAGAGCGACGAGCTGAGCTACATCAAGCTGATCAACATGCAGTCCAAAGTGATCTGCAACCGCATCTACGGCAACATGGCGCACCTGCTTGTCCCGTTCCTCATGAGCATTCACATTCTGTGCGTCTATCAATGGCGCATACATAGCACCATGGGGGCTACTAACGCTGTTCGCTTGGTGCTATCGAATGGGGTTGTTCTTGTACTTAGTGATCGCCCTATCTACATCTGCCGCCCCGCTCACTTCGCGAAGGAGCCTGACTCGGCCTCGTTTCGCGAGCTGGGCGCTTTCCTTCAAGAGAACTCGAACGAGAACAACATCGGCGACTTGGGTCGCGCCTTCTCGGCTCGCTTGAGAGAGTTGCTTGTCCGTGAGGCGCACAGCATCGACACCGCCGCCAAAACTGCTTCTGTTAAGGCGCTCAAACAACTTCGCGTGTACTCGAGGTACGTGGGGCATTGAAGCTATCATATCGAGTCAAACGGAATGTCACGAACGTTGGGTATCGCGGTCTGTACCACAGCACAGCACCCCGGGCCATCCAGACAATCGCTCCACTAGGTCTCGACTTTCGCCCGGTCAGCGCACTGAACATCGTCGACGCTGGTGAGCGTTTGGTCCATAAACGTGGATACTCCTACAACGTGCTTGACGCAAGCTTGTTACCACTACAGGGGTGTTCGCGAACATGTCGGCATCTGACATCAAGGAGCGCATGAGCAAAGACTGGGGTGATTTTAGCCGTGATCCCATGAACTACCGCCTTCATGGTGGTGAATCGATCGGCGATCTCGTGCGGGTGGGTTATTCTTGCATACTCCCCACAGCTTTGACCCCGACTGGGATTCAAATATTTCTGTGTCCACGTCTGTTTTGCAGAGACTGTCTTCGTTCGTTGTTGAGGTGGAGCGCCAGCGAAAGCCTGTCCTAATCGTGTCACATTTGCTCAACCTCCAAGTGCTCTACGGTTATTTGCTCGGCCGCAACGTGTCTGAAGGCCTGGAGATGACAATCCCGCTGCACACGGTTGTTAAGCTCACTCCTACGCAGTATGGGTACAAGGAGGAAAGATTTGATCTACGTGACAAAACAAACGTTGGCACGGCGGTGAAGTAATCGGAATGGTACTTGGATACGACGCAAGCGAGCGAGGTCAACATGCGAGCGTCAATGCATTCTCGTAGCAATTCGAAATGTTCAAGTCCAGATCAAAACTGAAAGACGTAAGCCATGGAACTTATAATCTCGTTTATTGAGTGAGTATGGGCAGAAGGTGGCAACAAGGACCGCCAGGCAGAGCCCCATGCCAACCACCTTCACTTCGTGTCGCCCTTCAGAACCGAAGACGGTGGAAGTTTGTCACAAACCACTGCTGCGTCTAAAACAGACATCAACGGCTCAGTCAGACATCTTTCGTCGTCGCCGATGAGGCGAAGGAACGAAGTACCAGGTAACTGCGCGCCTCAGCTGCGAGCAGGATCAGCAACACATCGAACAGTAGTCGCAGCAGGAAGAACGCATGCGGCAGGAGCATCGTCAGAGTCCATATATCGGTCACTACCGTGCCTACAATGAGCACGAAAGCACCATACGTTCACTGAATGAATGGCCCCCTGTCATTGCTATCCAGGACGCACCAAAGATATAGGTCGTCAGCAGAGCCTCATTCTGTATCGACGAAGCTGTGATGCCGAAGGTGTTGGTGGCGAGTGCAAGTATGAGAATAGTCGGACGATTAGCGTTCACTCTCTGTAAGTGAACGGGGCCAACCGCCGAATCGAATCCGTCGACGTAAAACCATGCTCCTGAGGCAGAACGAGACAGGAAGGTTTAGGAATTTTCGCAGCATGTGTGGCACACCCTCAACTCACCATCGTTGCTTGGGAACACGAGTGAAACCGTGAGTATGAGATTTGCGACCGCGGCAACGAAGAAGAGACGCTGCCGAATTGTTGAAAATAGGAGTTCGTGTGAGCAGCGCATTCCTTTCTCGGTACGAATATCATCTGCGCACCCGGATATGTCCGAGCCGACGCTTGGTCGACGCGTCGCTGAGTGCGTCACTCGTCACGACGAGCTGGTGCAGCAATACGTCGTGCAACTCAGTGTCCAAGCCACGCGCGCTCAACGTGTTAATCTACCACGTACCCTTGACAGCCGTCCGTCGCGTGGACTTCGCCGCGCGTCCTGCGGGCCGACAGCCACCTCGGAGAAAGGTCGCGCAGAGCCCGCGCACACCGGCATGCCGAGTTGGGCGCGCCCATCGACGCCCACGAGCTGCACGGGCACGGTGCTCTCGGCGCTGCCTGTCGACTCTGCCCGGCGCCGCGCGCCGGCGCCGCCGTTCTGGAAGAAGAGCTGCCGTGCGCTGAGATCCGGACGGCGGAAAAAGACCATGTCCCGCTCGGAAGGCCGCTTGGCGCCCGCATCGCCGCCAGCTGTAGAGGAGGATGGCGCGGAAGGCGGCGACAACGCAGCGGCGGGCGACAGCGCGCCGGCGTCGGCGCTGCGGCCCTCCGGGCTGTCGAGCGGCGCCATCATCGTGCTTCCAGATTGTGGGGGGCTGTCCAAAGATGAGTTTGAAGCCCACGATAAGTATACACCCCGATTATCCGGATGATAGCGGATGCGCCATGTTGAAGCGCCAGGAATAGGCCGCCCCGCGCAACGGCGAATGCGAGGGCTACGACGGGACCCGGATGCGGGGGGCAGCGGCAGCGTGTGCAGCCGAGAGACCCAGACACAGACACTCGGCGCCGTCCCCCTCTGTTCCGTCGCGCTGTGAGTATGGAGCCCAACCCGTTCAGCCTGCCGACCGATGAGGAGGTCTTCCGCATGCGCGAGTCGGAGCGGCAGCGCAAGGACGACGAGCGCCGCCGCAACGCGAGCCTCAAGATCTACGACAAGGCCACGACGACGTCGACGATCGGTAATATCCGCCGCTTCCGCTCGGACGACCTGGTAGGTGGCAGCAACACATTTACGTTGCGTGGCTCTTTACTCACTAACCGTGTACGATACCACCAGCCCAGCGATGCCCCGAGCGGGTACACGTCCTCGCAGTCGCGGCAGACGCGCGGACTCGTGGCTGCGGCCACCGCCGCCATCTCCAACGACCGCTTGCGCGAGAAGGAGAACATGGCCGACTTCATCGCCAAGAAGCGCGAGATGTTCCTCGTGCAAATGTCGCTCGACACGAAGCGTGAGGAGATCCGAAAGCTAGAAGAGAAGGCGCAACTCAAGGAGGAGGCGCTCAAGAAGAGCGAGCTGATGCTTGAGGAGGACGCCGTGCGGTTCGACACGTTCCTCAAAGAGAACGACAAAAAGGCGCACGAGGCCATCAAGCGCGCCGAGAAGGAGACCAAGGCCAAGGCCGACAAAGTGCAGGAGATCAAGAAGCTCAACCAGCAGATCCAGGCCGTGCAGAGCGAGATGAGCAAGCTCAGTGAGCAGCTCCAGGACTGTCTACAGTACAAGGCGTTCCTGGACGAACTCACGCCAGCCGAGTACGAGGCCGAGCAGCTCGAGACCAAGCGCACGCGGCAGCGCGAACGCCTCCAGAAACGCAAGGACAAGATCCTGGCCGAGTGGGAGACGCAGCGCGCACGCGCACTGGCTGAGATCGAAGAGCGGGAGCGTGTCGAGAAGGAGAAACCCGAGAAGGACGCCAAGGCCGGCGGCGGCAAGAAGAAGCAAGGCGACAAGGACAAGTCGCGTGCCAAGGAGATCGTGGTGCCGCCAATGCCCAACCTTGACAACATGGCGGTCTCAAGCAGTGGGGAAGAGATTCCCATGTACTTTCAGCACCCGCAGCAGCTACTCGACATCTTCACGGCTCTGGAGGAGAGCAACCTCTTCCTCATCCAGAACAGCCAGGAGACCGAGCAGACTCTTGAGGAGCTCAAGCAGAGCTACCGCGAGACCAAGAAAACCATGGACCGCAAGACGCAGAGCCTCAAGAACAACATCGACGAGCTGCAGCAGCAAATCGGCGTGGAGGAGAGCAAGGCCAACCAGCTGCGGCTGCGTTCGCAGAGCGCGACGAGCGAGAACGCGCAAGAGCGCATGCTCAAGGAGCTCCACGACCGTGTCCTCGAGGTGTACAAGCGGTGCGGCTTCGAGGCCGAGAGCAACTCGTCGACGCTTTACATGCTCACGGATCTTGAGGCCCGTTTGGAGGATCTGCTGAGCGCTATCGACCAAATGCCAGAGGAATACGTCGCGCGCGCCGAAAAGGAAAAAGAAAAGGAGCGCCGTGAGCGCGTGCGCCAGGAGCGCATCTCGCAGCAGCAGAAGATGTACGAAGAGCGCATGAAAAAGTCGATGGAGCGCAGCATGCAGGCGCCCAAGAAGCGCAAGGGGCGCCAGGTCATGTGGCGCTCGCAGCCGGAGCGCCACATCAAGCACGCCGAGGACGAGAATGTCGTGGACCAAGCTGACGAGGCCGATCACCACCACTTTGTGTGGTGAGGCGCTTTCCAATATACTGTCTTTTTATTCGCAAAACTTGTCATACACGAGCTCGCCCGCGATGTAGGTGCGCTGGACGTGGAGCTGGTCGTCCAAGAGCACGATGTCGGCATCCGCACCAAAGCACAGCGTGCCCTTTTGGTGCTCGATGCCCAGCACCTGCGCCGGGTGCAGCGTCGCACTCTCGAGCGCGTCGACGACCGAGCAGCCCGTGTAGTCGATGAGCGTGCGCACGCAAGAGTCCAGCGTGACGGCGCTACCGGCGATTGTCTTGGTACCGGCGAGGAACGCGCCTTCCTTCTTCACGACGACCGTACGTCCGGCCAGGTCGTACTCGCCCGGGGGGAGCCCCATGCCGGCCATCGCGTCAGTCACGAGCACGAGTCCTTGCGGGTGACATGTGCGGATGATGCGCGCAGATGTGTGGTGCGAGTGGACGCCGTCGAGGATGAGTCCGTAGAACGGCCGCTTGGCCGTGAGCCCCAAGAGACCGATGAGCCCCGGGTCGCGGTGGTGGAACGGCCCCATGGCGTTAAACACGTGGCTAGAGATGAACGAGTGAGCGCCGACTATGATGTATCGAGTCCAATAGTTTCACAGTGTACGTACGTGAGCATCGTGAGTCCGCACTCGACGGCGTCGATGGCCGTGTCCACGGTCGCTTGCGAGTGGCCCGCCGAGACGACGATGCCCCGCTCGCGCAGCCCACAGATCGCGTCGCGCGCGCCGGGCAGCTCTGGCGCGAGCGTCACGATCCGCACGTTCTCCAAAGATCCGTAGCGCTCCTCCAGCGACCGCACGCCGAGTGTGGGAGCGGCCAGCACGCGCTCGTCGTGCGCGCCCTTGCGCTCGGCGTTGATAAACGGCCCCTCCAAGTGGATGCCCAGCATGTTGGCGCCCTTGCGCGCGGCGCCGTCCGCGGTGGAGGCGTACCGCGGCAAGACCTCGGCGTAGACATCCGCTGTCGACGACACGATCGTCGGGCAGAACGCCGTGACGCCCGTAGCGACGAGCCGCTGGCGCACGTACTCGATGTCGCGCGCCTGCGTCGTCGGGTTGGAAAAGTCAAACCCAAAGCCACCGTTGATCTGAAGGTCAATGAAGCCCGGCGCGGTGATGCAGCCGCGGCCGTCCACGACCTCAGTGGGCGCGTGTTCGGCGTCGCTGCGCGCTCGCCAGAAGCGCGTCTGCGGGTCCACGATCTTGCCGTCCTCGACCCAGAGGTCCCCGCGCCGGAGCTGCCCGTCGCGAAGCACGCGCACGTTCTCGAACTTGATCACGCGCGGCGGCATCTTGGTGAGTGACGGGCGGACGTGATTCCCCTGCCGGCGGCTCGCAACAGTCGGCGATAAGAGGGGACAGACGAATCAGACAGCGGGGCCACCTACCCACGCGAGCGACGCGACGCACACTTCCTTGCAATCCGCCAGTCAGTCAGCAGATCGACACGAAAGCCAACAAGCGAGACAGAGAGAAAAAAGCAGACAAGCGACAGAGAGAAAAGAAGAAGACTAAACACACAGCATGCGACTGATCATCGAGGAGGATGTGGAGCGCGTCGCGCGCTGGGTGGCCGAGTACGTGCGCAAGCGCATCGCGGACTTCGCGCCGACGGCCGCGCGGCCCTTCGTGCTGGGTCTGCCCACGGGGAGCTCGCCGTTGCCCACGTACCGGAAACTCGTCGAGTTCCATCGCGCCGGCCAGCTCAGGTAAAGTTCGCATTGTGGGACGGAGGGGGACTTCTGCGACATGACAGTTATCTCGATGACTGCGCTTTCTAGCTTCGAGCACGTCGTGACCTTCAACATGGACGAGTACGTGGCACTGCCCGAGAGCCACCCGGAGAGCTACCACTCGTTCATGTGGGAGCACCTGTTCCAGCACATCGACATCAAGTGGGTACTCAATGGACTCCATCGCTCTGTCCGTGACTGGCTAACATGCAGGACACTTGGCAGGCGAGAGAATGTTCACATCCTCAATGGGAACGCGACGGACCTGGAGAAGGAGTGCGAAGAGGTAGGTTGCAGCGCTCAAGCGCAGTGGGTGTGGTATGTCATCTGACGCCCTGTGTCGTGGCTGGCTTGTGGCGGTCTCAGTATGAGCTCAAGATCAAGGCGGTGGGCGGCATCGAGCTTTTCCTGGGCGGTATCGGTCCGGACGGCCACATCGCGTTCAACGAGCCGGGCTCGTCGCTCACGTCGCGAACACGCGTCAAGACACTGGTGCATATGGCAGACGGACATGTGTGCACGTCAGCGATTCTCATTAAGGTGCTTCGCGTGCACGTAGGCGTACGACACGATCATCGCGAACTCGCGCTTCTTTGGCAACGACATCGCGCAGGTGCCCAAGATGGCGCTGACCGTCGGCGTGGGCACGGTCATGGACGCGCGCGAAGTGCTGATCATCATCACGGGCATGTCCAAGGCGTACGCGCTCTACAAAGTTGTGGAGGAGGGCGTGAACCACATGTGGACCGTGTCCATGATCCAGCTCCACCCCAAGGCCTGCATCGGTTTGTACCTGTTGCTTCGTCGGACGATATAGATGGTCTGAGAGGAAACTGACGCTTGCTCATGTGTTTGCGACTTGCAACAGTGTGCGATGAGGACGCGACGCTGGAGCTGCGCGTCAAGACGGTCAAGTACTTCAAGGGCCTCGGCGAGGTCCACAACAAGCTCCTCGGCTGAGCCGGTGGTTGAAGAAGCCAGTTATGATACCCTCAAGGTGTTCGTAACTTAACTTTTGAGCAAAGCGTTACAAACGTGTTTGGGTTAACTGTGGGAGTCATTTTGCTCCAACATCCGCAGCAGAGAGGAAGCCCAAGCGGAGGGGAAACGCAGTCGGCGCAGGGTGGCAAATGGCGGGCCTCGTGGAGAAGCTCGTGAACCTCGTGGGCCGGTGAGGCGCTGCGGTTATGCTCGATAGATAAGGGAGCATGTAGCTCTAACGGTTACACCCCTTTTACCGCGGCAGCGCGTTCTACGCCGACGAGCATGTGGTCGTGCTCCAGGCGCTGATCCGCGAAAAATTCCTCAAGGACGACGAGATGGGCAGCGCCGTGAACCTGCAGACGCGCCAGCTGCGCAAGATCATGAACGAGCTCCACCAGGACCACCTCGTCTGCGAGTGCGTGGCGGTGGACTGACCCCCCTCAGCAGCGTATGCAGCGGTTAGATTTAACGCGGCTGTTGTTGTGTTATGCGTGGTAGAGAGGTGCTGAATGACAAGCGCATGGGCGGCAGCTCATCGACGTCGTACTGGTACATCGACTACAAGTACTTCGTCGAGGTGGTGCAGTACCGGCTCTACATCATGCAGGAGCATTTGAAGGAGAGCGAGAAGCTAGAGATCGAGCGCCAGACCTACCAGTGCAAGAACCCGGACTGCGGCCGCGAATACACGGCGCTCGAGGCGCAGCGCCTTCTCATGCCCGGCCAGCACTACTTCCATTGTGGTCACTGCAATGAAGTGCTGCTCGAGTGTGACAACAACGACCGTCTCGCGAAAATCCAGAACTTGCAGCGCAAGGTGAGAGCATTGCGATCAGCGGAGCGAGACTCGGTTCACTGACTTGCATTGTGTATCCATACCACTGTTTGACCGCTACAACAGCTCAAAGATCAGATGAACAAGCAAGTGGGGATGCACGAAGGCATTTTCGAAGTGCTCAGCCGTATTAATGCATACGTCCGCGAAGGCCACGCTTTGCCAACGTACGTACCACGCTAAAGCCGCACCACCCTACTAACAATTCTCACCATCGGTTCGGTCTGTTGATGATTCCAGCAATCTCCCAAGCGAAAACCGAGCCGCTGGTATCGGAGGCAAGAGTGCGCGCATGGGAGAGGGAGCTAATGGTGCCAACGGAAACCGCTCCGGCAATGGAGGCGGAGGTGGGGGCGGAACGGGCGGAGGCAATCGGGGAGGGGAAGAGAAGAACACACAATCATATTTATACCCCTATGGCCAGGTACGTCGTGTGGCGGACGTGGTGGGTTGCTAGCGTATTGGTGGGTGGTGGCTCACTCGTCGATGTTGTGCCGTAGGAACGTGAGATTGTTGTCGACATTGCCGGCAATGATCAGGGTGACGATGAGTACCTCATGGACCGTAAGCGGAAGCCGGTACGTGTGCCACGAATGAGATCCATCTCGCCGTTTCACGAACTGACGTGGAATTGTGGGTCAATGCTTTCTGCAGGAGGATGAGGCAGCAAATCGCCCGGCTAAGGCTCCGAAGGCCCTTCCAGAATTCTTGCAGGGCAGTTCTATCAGTGGTCACCTTGCAGCTAAGCATCAGAATGCCATTCTGTTGGCCGCACAAGAGGCTGCTGCCGCGGTGGAGGTGCCTAGACACAGCATGGCGGACTTGGCGGATAGCGAAATGACCGAAGAGCAACGGCAAGACGCATTCAAGGCAGCCTACCTCGCCGAACTCGAGCGCTACAACGAAGAAAACAAAGACAACGATGAGTTTGAAGTCGAAGTGGACCACCAAGGCTGGGATGCGGAGATGAACGGTGGGGACGCGGACGACGAAGAACTGGAGGATATCGAGTGGGAATGGTTTGAGGACGAAGACAGTGGTGCAGTGGATGCTGAAGTCTCGGTAAAGGGTCAGCCCAAGCGCCTCGGCTCCATCGACGACGACGATCTGCAGGAAATGACCGACGAAGAGTTTTTGGTGCGTGCAGGACGCGATGCTTGCTCGAGATACTGTGCTTACTAACATGATTTATTATGAATATTTCCCTTCAGGAATGCTACCGGCTGTGTTTAACACAGAGCTGAGTCGTCAGTTTCTGAAACAGCGAGCTTAGTCGTCGGCAAAGACTCCTTTGTGGCTGAGGGGCACCGTGGTAATGGACGTGCTCTTTCGTCTGAAGTTCTGGTGTGTAGCTTGAGATACCTCGGGGCTCTTGTCAGCGACGAACGAGCTGCTCGTTGATGCACCCGCCAGCTTTGTTGCGATCATAGGGTCCATCGAGTAGAGCCATGAGCGCTGGGAGGCCGTGTCTTTTTGTGGTTCTGCATTGGTTTTGTAGACTTCGCCCATCGACCCAGACGTAGACTTACCACGCTCGTTCGGTCTCCCGCCCACTCCTCCTGCGCCTCCTCGATATGCTTCGCGTTGAAAACCTTTTTGGGGAGACGGTGTGCCGAATGCTGCTTGGTGAGTAGTCTCCAGGTATCTCCGTTCTTCTTCTTCATTTGGCCGTGGCAACGACGATCGGAATCCGTGACTAATGTTTGCTCCGGCGCTTTGCAGCAACGCTTGACCAAGACTTCGCTCATTCACCATGCGGGGTTTGGTTCGCTGAGGAAGACAAAGGGCCATGATAATTGTTACCAAGATGGAAACCGAGTGTTGACTTGCATTTGCACTCCAGCTACTCACCGGTGCAAGCGGCTTCGCGCCAGCAAAGTCAACCTTGGTGGTCGTGGCGTACTCTTTCTGTGATAGTAGCGGGATGTGACAACATGAACCAACACGAGGAAAAGTCCCAATGTGCATCGCCTACCATGCCATCGTGTGGTAGCACACCATTTAATGGCTCCGCTCGTTCTTCAAACCAGTTATCTATGTGCAGATAAGTAGGTGTCAGCAATCCACCGTGGACGATACGCAGGCGGCCCCCGATTCTCTTCGCACCATTTAGCGTCTCTGGATGGTAGCTCTTGAGCGCCATGCTTCCCTCCTTGCGTAAAGAACCGAACGAAGTGCCAATACTCAACCCGACAAGAGACGCGAGTCAGTGCCAACTCCCTGATGTCGATGGATCCAGCTTTCTCTGCTTTGAAGCTTGAGGTGAGGTTGCGTAAAATTAGCTGCAGGAGCGATAGCGACGCCTTGGTTGTTCACAAAGCAAAGCCGAGCTTTCCCGAAACGGACTGACCCATCAATAGTTTGGTTCTGTGAAGACCGTCAGAGTTGAGCGACCACCGCGGCCCTCCACGTTTTCCGCATCTCGTCGTCGCGCAAAGGTCTCCCTTCGCTGCATGGCCGAGCGACGCCATGAGCCACCGCCTCTCCCAGAATGCGCGCCACACCAACGACCTCCTCGAAGAGTTGGAGCGTGACAAGGAGCTGGAGGTCCTGCGTGAATACCTCACGCGGTTTGATCTCTTCCCGCGCACTCGTGACCCAGCAGCGGCGCCGATCCGCTTTGAGGAGCTTAAGGAGCTTGTGAAGCACTGGAAACTGCACCGCCAACGCAACTTTTGGAAGACTCACACTACCAAAGAAGACCTCGTGCGGACTTTGTATCGCCATATCAACACGAAGATCATACCGCAGGAAGCCCGAGAGGATGCGGCAAGTGGCGGAGGTGCCACGTCTCCGCTCAACAGCAACGGATCGCCCATGCCCGGCAACGGCGGCGCGAGCATGACGATGCCGACCGGCCCGCTTGCGCCGCCGAGGAAAGGGTCCGTGCAAGGGCCTGTCACGGAGTCGCCACGCTCGCGCTCGATCTTGGCTGGTGCAAAACTCAGCCAAGCGGTAGCGAAAGGCCCCAAGAGGGAGCACATCTTCGACACATATGGCGGCGATCTCTTCAGCCAGCGCGGAGACTATGAGGATGGTATGATCTACTTGTCACGCTTCCGCAAGCCAGGTACTATCGACGTATCCGGCTCAAGGGATCCAGACGGAGAGCCAAACCAAGACCAAGCAGAGGACGAGGATGAAGAGGTCCACGAGAAGCTTCATGAAGCATTGGATGCGGGTAGTGTGCTCTCTCGCGAGGTGCGCCTCAAGCAAGAATGCGCGTTCAGTATTTATCATGTAAGTGTTTCCCGGCTACTGTATCAACAGCCACGTCGTTAAACCATTTTGGAGCAAGGCTGACCTTTATGAGTGGCTTGTCATTGTAGTTCACGACGGATAGTGGGAATGAGAAGCGAATGGTAACGGAAGGAACGATGCTTGCGCTCAGTCATCTCTCCGTTTTCGACGACATTGAGGTGAAGCGGTTTTGCGCTGCGGCGATCTTGAACCTGACCTGGGAAGGCTCCCTCGCGACACGGATGATTGAGGAGGGCGTATTGTTGGCGCTGCTGGAACTTGCGAAGGCCCAGCACGAGGAGGTTCGACGCAACACGTCGATGGCGCTTTGCCGCTTCTCGTACGAACGCCAAGGCCAGCTGCGCCTTGTGCAAGAAGGTTGCGTGTCAGCAATAATTTCAATGCTCAATTCGCCGGATGGTGACACCAAGGAAGCGTGCGTGAAGGCACTGATCAACATTGCCTCCCACTCCGGAGCGCCCGTCGCGGAGAGTGTTGTCCAGACGATCCTCAAGATCTCGAGCAAGAAAGAGCTCGCAAGCATTGCGTTCTCGGCCGAAGCCATCTGCAATTTGTCTTTGCTTAGTGGACCGCGTGCAAAGGTCGTAGAGGACGGCATCCTTGACAATATTTGCGAGCTCTCGCAGAGTATCGCTGACGTTGAAGTGAAGACGCACCTTGCGACGGCGCTTTGCAATTTCTCGGGCATCACGTCCAATCTGGAGCTCTTGAGCCAAGTGCGGGTATTGGAATGCATTGAAGACTTGCTCAAGTTTGAGAACGAGTTGGTGCGCGAAATGTGCTCCGTCGCCATCGCAAATATCTCTTCCCACGCAGCTTCGCTGAAGAACCTTGTGGTGAGCGATGCGGTCGTGCAGTTGATTGAGATGGGCCAGAAGGCGAACCAAGTGATTCAGGAAAACACGGCACTCAGTCTCTCCAACATGTCTGCCACAACCGAGAGTCGCCCACTTCTCAGCCGCTTTGGCGTCGTGTCGCTGCTTCTTCACTTCCTGGAGGAAGCCAGTCCACTCACCAAGCAGTACGCGATTGTCGCGCTCTGCAGTCTCATGGCAAACCCGTCGACCTGCTCCGAGCTTATGCAGTGCAACGTGCCAGGCGTGCTCGCTCGCCTTTCGTCATCGCCACAGGACAAAGTGCGCGAGCTCTGTGCGAACGCGCTCTTCAACTTGTCGTGCGACAAGTCGCTTCATACATTCCTGCTCAAGGACGATGTCATCAAGGCGATCGTGCGGCTGTGCAAACGGCACACAGTCACGAAAGACGGTGTGCTTGAAGTGGAGGAAGAAGTGCCCACCCCTGTGACCGCGAGTGATAAGGCGCCCGTGATGCTCCAGCGTAGCCAGGAGTGCGCCATAGGCTGCCTCTACAACCTCTCATTCTTCGATGAGAGCCGCAAGATCCTTATTCGCGTGGATGTCATCAAGACGCTATTCAATATTTTCCAGCGCACTATGAAGAACGAAGAGCTTGTGAAACAGTGCGCGTGCATCGTCGCGAATCTCACGTTTGATGTTGAGTCTCGCACGAGAATCGTGGACGACGGCGGTGTTCGCCTCTTGCGGAAACTGATGAACGCGACTGGCAAGGACGCGTTGCTGTGCTGCTCCACCGCGTGCTGCAATCTCGCTGCAGAGGGACTCGAGAAGACGCCCATCCTTTCCATGCTTATCGATCTCTCTAGCTCACCGCACACAACCATCACGCTCAACTGCGCCATCGCCTTCTCAAAGCTCGCGTCAAACGCTGCTTACCGACCTGTGCTCACAAAGTGCGCCGAGCTGTACCCTGCATTGACGCTCATGATGCGCTGTGGCATCGAGGATATCCAGATTTACTCGGCTGTGACGCTGTGCAACCTCGCCATCGAGCGCTCACAGCGCTCTCGCCACGTCTGGAAGGAAGGCACGGTGCCGGATTTTATCGTCAACTCGCTGCTGCGCATCAACAGCGAGTCCACGAAGGAGATCTGTGCCCGCGCGCTCTTCAACTTGCTCACGCATGACGAGCACCGAATGGCGCACATCAAAGACGGTGTACTGTACGCACTCGTCAAACTGGCGCGGCTCGAGAGCGTCGAGATCCGCTCGTTGTGCGTGTCTGCACTGTACAACTTGTCTTGCGACCCGGTGATGATCGACACGCTGATGGAGATCAACGTCGCGCAAGTGATCACCAAGATGTGCGAGATCGAGTTCAGCAACCAGGAGATCCATCGCCGTCTCGCAGCGTGTCTCAACAACATTGCCATGAAACCCAACACAGAGATCAAGCTGGTCGAAGGTGGTGCGCTCCAGGCGATTCTCGTGTTGTCCGAGCACAATGATCCACCGACCATGCGGTTTTGCTCGTCCGTATTGTGCTCATTGTCAGCTCATCGCACCAATTGTGAAGCGATGGCCGCAAACAACCTGATCGAAGTGCTGACAAAGGTGGTGGGTTCGGACGACGATCAGCAGAATGTGTTTGGGCTCAACGCACTGTGCAACATCTCGTGCGTGCCCACGCTCCACGACCGCATCGACGAAGCGGGCGTTATTCCTCCCGTCTTGCGTCTTCTGTCTGTGAGCGACAACGAAGAGATCACGCTCGCGTGCGCCAAGGCTCTGTACAACTTCACTTACCACGCCAAATACCGCAAGGCGCTGCTCCCGAAGGATCTCATCGGTGTGTTGCTCGTGCTGTTCAGTCGCAACCCGGTGTCAGAGGCCGTCGTCGACGTGTGCGTTCAGATCGTGTCGATCCTAGCGGAGGATCCAACGGACTGGGCGGACTTGATCCGTCACGGAACCGTGCGAGTACTCGGGCTCATGGCGCCGCACTGCAAGAGCGGCCAATCGCTTGTCCACTGCGTGTACGCACTCAGCCAACTGGCCCGTGCGGAAAAGATGGCGCTCGCTGTGATTGGCGACGGCGCACTGGACGTGATCGAAGCGGCGCTGTCGCCACAGTCCAATGAGCCCACCACGTCCGTCCGTCACCCAGCCAAGTTTGCAGCGGATCTCACCATGCGTTGCTCGATCATCTTGCGCACCCTGTCGGCCTCGTCTGATTGTCTGCAGCCACTCATCGAAGACTCGCGGCTGATCGCGTTTATCCACGCAATCTCCGCCACGACAACCAAGGAGAGCATCACGAATTGCATCTTGGCCCTCTACAATATCACCTCAAGCAAGAGTCCGTCGCTCGACCTGCTTGTGGAAAGTGGCGTCGTGAAGCTCATCATTCGCCTCGCGCATGTCGGCGGTGCTGATCTCGCGCCCTTGTGTGCCATCTCGCTTGCCCATATCAAGCACATTCTGAAGGACCGCGATCGCCCGGTTGGACCAGATGGGTCGGAGCTCAAGGACGAGATGGAGGACGGCATCGTCACCACGCTGTTGCCCATGATCGACCTGGATCCGGCCAGCATTCTCAAGTTTGACCGCCTCGCGATGACCCTTCCGGGCAACCCGCGACCGGCCCGACCTGCCGAGTGGGTCTTCCTCACTGCAAGCACAACCCTGCGACTCACCTCGCAGCTTCCCGTGTCTTGGGCGTTCCAGGATTCGGCGATTGACGACGCACGCTTCGTGCCTCCAGAACCCAAGTCGTTTCTGGCGCTCTTGATTGTCGTGATCCCGCCCACAGGCGTCACTGTGCAGGACAAACTGTACGGCTCGTTCCAGGTGATGCGCGTGCGCCACGAGAAGTTCCGGATAAAGCGCGTGGACCCGCGCTTCCTCCGTGTGACCTCTGGCACGGCCGCCGACGGCAGCGCTGCGACAATCGCCGACGCCGTGGCCGCCGCGCTCGAGAATGACATAGAGCTCGTGCGGGCCGGGTCCGGGCGAAGCGAGCGACAGGAAACGGCCAGCAGCGATCGAGGGAGTGACCACGGCGGGGAGGAGACGCGGTCGGCGTCGCCCGCCAAGAAGAAAAGCACGACTGTCGCCAAGGCGGCGAGCATCTTGCGCTCCGGCAGCAACCGCGCGATCAACGACGCGGCGCTTACGCGGCGCGGCTCCGCGTCGAAGAGCGGTTACAAAGGCAGTAAGCCAACCATCGTCCACGACCCGAAGATGAACAAGCGCGACTCACAGCGCAAGCCCAACTTTGCGCCAGCGTCTTCGTCGTCCTCAATCGATGGAGACCGCGGTGTCGTGCTGCCTCGGTTATAGTGGCTGGGAGGAGAACTAGTGGGTGCGCGGTTGTAGAGGGACAGGCACGATCAATACCATCATTTCATTTTCTAATTGTATTGGCACACGCTCACTTCACTACTCCACGATCTCGAGATCGTTCCTTTGCGCTCGCAGTTGATCGATCGTGTCCGCGTCCAGCGGGTTGCCCGTCACGCGCAGTTCGCGGAGCTGCTCGAGCTGCGCCACAACCTCCACGGGGATGGCCGGGATGCGGTTGTGCGCGAGGTCTAGCACCTGCAGGTGCCGGAGCTGCGCGAGACCGCTCGGGAACGCGTCGAGCTGGTTGTGTGCGACGTTCAGGTGCGTGAGCTGCGCGAGTGCGAACGTCGCGGCCGGCAAGAAGCGCAGCTGGTTGTGCGACAGGTCCATCTCGCGCAGCTCGGGCACGCGCTCGAGCACGAGCGAGAGCTTGCACGCGCAGGACGAGCCCACGTGCTCGCACATGAGGTTCTTGCACACGAGGTCCTCGGACCGCGGCAGCAGCAGCGCGTGCACGCGCTGGCCGCGCGCGACGTCGCGCAGCGACCGCGCCACCGCCCGCGCCGCCATGGTGCGTCTGTGGCGAGCTTGGCGTTTGGCGTTTGGCTGGCTTGTCTATCTGTGGGTGTGGGCTGCATTGGTCTCCACATCGAATTGTAGATCACCATATGGGTCCCCGTCGTCTACATATGTAATTATCTGCTTCTCGAGGTATCAATTGCGGCTGAGTTTGTGGCCGCGGAGAGATCAACATCATCACCATGGCGATGCTGCTGCGGCGCCGCGCGTCGCTGCTGCCGGCGGCGGCGGCCTCGTCGCGTGCCATGCGGCGCGCGCTGAGCTCCTCGGCGTCCGCGAGCAGCGCCAGCGCGCTGGCTTTGCCCGCGGAGATCCACCACCGCGTGCGCGAGCAGCCGCTCGCCGCGGCGTACGACCCGGCGGCGGTCGAGGCTGGCTGGCACGAGTACTGGCAGCGCGCGATCGCGCACAAGAAGGCACAGCCGCGGCGCGACGGGGCGCCGCACTTCAGCATGTTGCTGCCGCCGCCCAACGTCACGGGCGCGCTCCACATCGGGCACGCGCTGACCATCACGATCCAGGACGCGCTCGCGCGCTGGCACCACATGCGCGGCTTCGACGTGCGGTGGGTGCCCGGCCTCGACCATGCCGGCATCGCCACGCAGAGCGTCGTAGAGCGCAAACTCGCGCAGGAAGAGGGCAAGTCCAAGCACGACCTCGGCCGCGACGCGTTCCTTGACCGCGTGTGGCAGTGGAACGAGCAGTACGGCGGCCGCATCATGCACCAGATCGACCAACTGGGCGCCGTCGTGAACAAGGACGAGTCGTTCTTCACACTCGACGAGCAGCGGTGCGTTGGAATGCGACCTCGCCTAACAGCGGGTTGAGGAGATTGTTGGCTAACGAATGATGCGACACCACTGGGTGCACGCGACAGCTCAAAAGCCGTAATTGAAGCGTTCGTGCAGCTCCATGAGCGAGGGCTTGTGCTCCGCAAGAGGCGCATGGTCAACTGGTACGGAATGGAGAAGTGTGCGACCACTTCAATCGACGGTATTAGTAATAGCAAACGCGACCTGAACGCAGGTGCCCGACGCTCAAGACGGCGATCTCCGACATCGAAGTCGACTCCGAGTCTCTCACAGGGGCGACTCTGAAGAAGCTGCCCGGCCGATCCAAGCCGGTGGAGTTTGGCGTGATGCACCGCATTCTGTACAAGGTAAGTGGAACTATTCACGGTGTTGCACGTCTGGAATGTGCGGTTGACAGTGACGTTGGTGGATAGCTCGCGGACTCCGGCGATTATCTCCAGGTGGACACGACGCGACCTGAAACCATCTTTGGTGATGTCGCTGTCGCCGTGCATTCTGCCGATCCACGGTACCAGCGCTTCCATGGCAAACATGTCATCCATCCGTTCTCTGGAGCGCTCCTCCCGATCGTGGTGGATGACGAGCTTGTCAACATGGAACTTGGTACCGGTGTCGTGAAAGTCACGCCCGCGCACGACCCGAAAGATTACGAGTGTGGTCTACGGCACAACCTAGCGGAGCCTGTTGTCATCAACGACAGCGGACGAATGTGTGGTGATATCGACGCACGGTTCGTTGGACTCGACCGATTCGAAGCCAGAGAAGCTGTGGTCGCGGAGCTCAAGGAACGCGAACTCTACGTCGAGAAAGTTCGTAGCTCCTTCGATACAGCACGGGTTCTATCAGAGTTGCTTATGGCTCTCTTTTCCTTTGCTTTAGAAAGACCACCCGACAACGCTGTCGCTGTGCTCGCGATCTGGTGATGTTATCGAGCCACTCCTGATGCCCCAGTGGTTTGTCGACTGCCGCGGAATGGCCAAACGAGCGGTCGACCACGTTCGTAACGGCGATTTGGCCATCGAGCCGCGCACGCATGATCACATGTGGTATTACTTCTTGGAGAACATCCAAGACTGGTGCGTGAGCCGACAGTTGTGGTGGGGGCACCGGATCCCTGCGTATCGCGTCCACTTGAGCGGTCAAGACGATGAATGGGTCGTCGCTCGCTCAAGGGAAGAAGCTCGAGAGAAGGCAACTGCCAAGTTTGGTGCTGCTGGAGCGGCTGCTCGTCTGGAGCAAGACAATGATGTCCTCGACACCTGGTTCAGCTCCGGTCTTCTTCCTATCTCCGTGTTTGTGAGTCCCATGCTCATTCTTCCTGTCTACAATTACCGTTTCACTCACGCATGTTTGCAGGGATGGCCAGGGGAAGACCCAACCCAGTCTCCGGCTTACCCGATCTCCGTTATGGAGACTGGTTCAGATATTCTGTTCTTCTGGGTCGCTCGAATGGCGATGTTGTGTGAGGAGGTGCGTAGTTAAATCAGGTACTCATTTTCTAGGGAGTTGAAGTTGACCTGATCGTTATGTATTCTCTAGTTCTCTGGGAAAACACCGTTTGAACGTATTTTGCTTCACCCCATGGTGCGCGATAAAGCTGGTCGAAAGATGTCCAAGAGTCTCGGGAACGTCATCGACCCGATCCACGTGATCCAAGGCATTACATTGGACGAGCTGCTCGCCGGACTACAGGTAAGAGGCAATGGTCGAGATTCTTTCGGCTTGTGGGATGCTCACTGAGTGGAGTTACAGACGGGCAATGTCAGCGACCAAGAGAGAAAGAAAGCAGAAAAAGAGCTCCGACGCGAGTTCCCGAAGGGTATCCAAGCGTGTGGAACAGACGCTCTTCGTTATGCGTTGGCTTCGTACCTTCAGCAAGGTAAAGCCGCAAGCATCTTCACACATGGGCTGGTTTCTGTGGACACCAATACTCACGATAGGCTTCACACAGGTCGACAGATCAATATGGACTTGCAACGAGTCATTTCCCACCGCCAATTCTGCAACAAGATCTGGAACGCGGTCCGGTACGCCTTGCCGCTGCTCGAAGACGAGGGCTCGGCAAAGACACCATCTACGCAAACGCTTGAGGCACTCAGATCGCGTGGCAACATGAGTCTTGCTGATCGCTGGATCTTGAGTCGCTTGGTAGGTATCTGTGACCGTAGGACCAATATGCTTGCTTGCCTTCAAATCTAATCCCTGTGTGGTTGTGCCCAGGCGTCAACCGTGGACAGTGTAAACAAGAGCATGAAGACGAATCAACTCGCGACGAGCGTCGCTTCGTTCCAGCGCTTCTTTATCCAAGACCTATGCGACGTGTACATCGAGTTCAGCAAGCCCATTCTGTACGGAAACCGCGTGAGCGCAGACGATTTCGACGGCTCCGAGCAAGAGTTCCGCGACCATCAAATGGCTGCGCGAATTACTCTCTTTACCTGCCTCGACTATTCGATGCGATTGCTCCACCCGTTTGCGCCGTTCGTCACGGAGGAGTTATGGTATGTGCTTGGTGTACCTGAAGGTATTTTATGGATGCGCTGACATAGTGTTGTGCATAGGCAACGTATTCGAACGTATGATCCGTCGGCGATCTCGGAGGTTGCGGATGAGGCGCTTCTGTTTGCCCAGTACCCTGAACAAGAGCACGTTGGCCCATGGGTTGACGACTCGGCGGAGAACGACATGGAGGTTGGTGATATCTCGGTCGTATCGCACGCTTCGGGGCGTTCGTCTTACCGTCTTTTTGTTTTATTTACAGTTGGTTCTTGACGTTCTCCACTCCATCCGCTCGCTTCGCCACACCGTCAAGACTTTGGCTCCCACAGGAGGATCTCAAACTGAGTACGTTGACAATGGAGAGGCCATCCCAACTGCGCCGTGCTCACATATGCGTTCTGTGCGCCCTGTCAACAGAGACATCGTGGTCAAAGTTCTCTGCGATGATCCGAAGAATATGACTGTCCTGCGCGGCGCAGTGCGTGATCTAGAGGGCCAAAGTCGTCTGCGGATCGCAATTGAAGAAGCACACAACGCTGCGACGAGTACTGTGACGCTCAGTAACTCGATCTCGCAGACATGCAAAGGTGAGGGAGATTTCCAATCTGTGCGAGTGGCACATGTACATCTAACGACTGAATTCCTCGTACAACAGTTCTCTTCCCCGTTCCGGACGATCCGGATACGCCCCAGCGCGTCCGCATGGAGATTGAGCGCCTGACCAAGCGAGCGAGCAAGATGGCGGATTCGCTTGAGGGAGTGACCAAACGCCAGCGCGCTCCAGGATACGGAGACAAGGTGCCGGAATCGGTGCAGCAGCAAGACAGCGCGCGCGTAGTGCAGCTCGAGACTGAGCTCCAGGCCACGCGTGCCTCGATCGAGGTGCTCACGGAGCTCGAGCAACAATACTGATAAAGGAGGAGAACCATAGACACCGCAGAGAGCGCGATAGCAAGCCACGTAGTTAATGGGTGTGAAGGCAGTTCTACCACGCTTCTAGAGAAAGCCACCGCCCGAAGGCTCGGCGATGATTGTCTCGAGCGCCTGCGCGACGTCACGGTACAGTTGCTCGTGCCGGCTCGGTGTCGGGAACTTGTGGCCTTCTTCGTGTTCGAACTTGTACCGACGCAGACCGTCGTCTTCGCCGTCGTACGTGTCGTAGAGGTCCTCGCACTGCTGGAAAATCGAGTCGGACTTGCCCATGATGTGGATCGACGGTACGTCGAGCGTCAGGCGGTGGCCGTGGGAATCCTCAAAGAGGTCGCGCACTTCGCGCGCGCGCGGGCGGAAGCCTGAGACCAACACGCACGCCTTCCACGGGCGCACGCGGTGCTGCGCCTTCCAGTGCGCCGTCAGCACGCTCGTGAGCGCGGCGCCCTGCGAGAACCCGAGCAGCACGTCCACGGGTCCGAGCTCGCGCAGCCGCGCCGCCATAAAGTCGAGCGTCTCGTCCACGCCCTCGTAGCGGTAGCTGTGTGCCTTGTGCGTGCGGCTCGGGTCCTCCGGCTCGATCTTGATGGCGTTCCACCACTCGAAGAACGGCGCCTCGTGCGCGTAAAAGCTCTGGATCACGTCCTGCGCCGGGCCGGTCGCCGCGAACGGCGCGTTGAGAAAGAGAAACTCGGCGCGGTCGCCCAGCGCGTCGCTCAGGCCCTGCGTCTGGTGCTGCAGAATCTTGGCGTTCGTGCGCCAGCCATGGAGGCACAGCACGCGGATCTTGCGCCCCAGCGCCATGGTGTCGAAGTTGTTGGGTGAGAAATGGCGCACCAAAGTGAGCTGCTCGGAGGTTTCCGTTTGCGTCAACCGGCATCGGAATCGGAACCTCAACATGACGTCAGGCGAGGCAAGTGAGACCGGTATCAAATCGGTGATACTATGGTAAACCGGTTCGCGTTGTTCGTGGCTGCTGGTGCTCAGACCGTCATAGTGACGGGGTCTCCGTCCTCGCAATAATACATGGACACGGAGCGGCCACGCGCGCCGCATCGAGACCGCCGTCGCCGCCGAACGCGCGAGAACCGGCGCCATCGCCGACGCGACGCCTCTCCACCAGCAGCTCGTCGCCAGCCCCACGATCGCGACGACCGTTGTGACGACCAGTCGCCCCGCCGACGCCGCGGCCGATCGCGTTCCCGTTCACGCTCGCGCTTGCGTTCGCGTTCGCGCTCGAGATCCCGCTCCCGCGACCGCCGCCGCGGACCGCACAACCGCGACCGCTCGGAAGCGCGCGAGAGCCGCGACATGGCGTCGCCGCACAGGAGAGACGACGCACACACGCCGCATGGCATCTATGACCACGCGCCTGGGGACAGATCAGGAGACGCGCAGGCGAATGGCGACGCCCCACCAGCTCCAAGCCAGCAGCAGGCGCGAGGCCGCAATCGCGGACGCGGTGGGAGAGGAGGGCGCCGCGGTGGCGGTGGTGGTGGCCACGGTGCGCCCCGCCGTGGGAAGCTGTCGGTCCCCGACAACTGGGACGACGTGCCCAAGATCGGCGCGCTGGTCGCGTCCTCGCGGTTCGTCGCGATGCGCGTGCCGCTCGACGACAAGTTCACGCGCATGATCCGGTCGCCACAGGAGCTATGGACGCCCGAGATCTTTCTGCAGACGCAGGCGAGCGAGGGCCGCGACGTGCGCCTGCTCATCGACCTCACAAACACGACCAAGTACTACGATGGCGACGCCAAGTTCCGGGACTCGGGTGTCAAGTACGTCAAGCTCTGCATCGAAGGCTTCAAGGCGCCGCCGCGCGAGTCGGAGGTGGAGGCGTTCGTGCGTATCGTCGACGACTTTGTCGCGGTCGAGCCGCACGGCAGCATCGCCGTCCACTGCACGCACGGGCTCAACCGCACGGGCTACCTCGTGGTCTCGTACCTCGTGCGGCGCGGCGGCATGAGCGTGCAGGACGCGCTTCGAGCGTTCTCGGACGCGCGGCCGCCGGGACTCATCAAGCACATGTACATCGAGGACTTGTTCCGGCGATTCGCGCCCGACGCGAGCGTCGAGCTGCCACAGCTGCCCGACTGGGCAAGCGCCAAGTACGCGGCGCGTAGGAGGTAACCAGGAGCAAGAATGAAAATAAACGGAAACGCCATGTTCTCATGCCATCGCGAGCTTTTGAACGCAATCATCAATTGCGCTTTGCATGAGTGTGAGTTTGCGGCGCAGCACCTCAGCACGCATCGTGAGCAGTTGCTGGATCTCACGGGTGAGGAGCATGGACTACGCGTTCGCAATTCCACAGTAAGACAAATTACGTCAGTTCCTGGGTTCAAGTCGCAGGCTGTCCACGTGGACCATAGCGTACCGGTGTGTGGACGAGCCGCAGTGCCAATAGGACGCGAGCAGCGTGTTCGCGCGGAGTCTTCTCGAGCGCTTGTTGCCGCAATGTCGGAGGCAGCACGAACCACTCGTTGTGCTGCTTCTGGTCGACCAGCGTTCGCAGCGCCACGACGACTTCGCCCGCGACTTCCTTCCGCTTGGCATCCATCAGCTGCACCAACACGTCGCCCTTGGTGGACTCGACGCTGAACGTGAAGTCTGCATTCCACGTCGGGTGGCGGTCGCCCAGTCGGCAGTCTGTTGAGACGGACATGCAGTTCTCCACTCGGTCACGCAGTGTCACGCAGACGAGTGGGTCGATCTACAGCTATCAATACTTAGAGAGCAGTTTATCTTTTTGAAATCAAGGAGCGACGCACCGGATCGCGAACTCGCGGGTCTCGAAAAGGCAAATGCTGCGCCTCAACCACGCACAAGTGCAGCGTTGACAGCGTCTGGCCGTCTGCTCTGTTTCGCGCCACGCCATTCTCTGCGTCAGTTCGTTCTACACATTGGGCCCGTCTCAACTCCTCACAGCGATCCTACAGTACATGCCCGTCAGATTTCGAATATCCACATAAAGTAACGCAAGTGCGCACAAAGCTGCGCAGCGAATCCTACTTGCAGCACTCGTTGGAGCTCGTTCCACTCTGTTGCGATTGGTTCGGGCATCGCCTGGAGCTCAGCTCGTCTTTTGGTCGGCTCGACCGGGTTGTACTTGATTCGTTTCCGGTTACGTTTCATCTTTCGTTCGTGAGCCTGATGGCTACTCGAGTCGAGATCAAACCAGTGGCGATCACAAAATGCAAGAATTGTGGTGATTGAAGCGCTGGGAAGCTCCCGCGGCTGCTCGACTTCGGCTTTCGACAGAAGCGCCCGATCAATCGCACGCAATAGCTGCGCTCGGTCCTCGTCGTACTGGCGGTCGGCTTGGCACAGCACATCAACCTTTCCCAGAAGTGACACCTGCGAATGACTTGCCCGAACCTGCTCGTCATATCGCACCTTGGCCTCGGCAGCCGACCGGAGCAGGGTTGGGCGTAACGTGGCCAGCTCTCGTTTCGCCATCGTGCGCTTCTCGTTGCACTGAGTAGACTGACGTCTTTGAACGAGCAAGAGCGTCTTGCCGGCACTCCGAAATGGTCCGGGGAACACCTCGGCGCTCTCAGGAGACCAAATTGACGTTGACAGGTCCAGATAACGGCGAATGAGCGCATCCTTGGCACCATCAAACGCAGTCTCTCCGTGGGCATCACGCACGTATAGCCTTGCGCCTAGGTGGAAATCACGACCATGAGCAAATCCATAAAGTACGAGAGTCCAGATACAGGAGATGGCAGAACTGACCGTATCGAAGCAGCTCCCGGACTACCTCAGGGCTTTCTCGTGCACTCGCCTCCATCAGGGCAGTTCGTTTCGTTTTAGCGTGTTGGTGATTCACATCGGCCCCGCGTTGGAGCAGGATACTCACGGCTTCGAGACATCCACTTTGGCTTGCACCGAGCAGCGGCGTAAGCCCCATTGCCTATCCACGATTGAAAATACGTGAAGATTGGCCAGATCGTCGCACCAACGATTCGTTAATCGAAATCACGTACGCTGGAAGCATCTGCGTTGAAACCCTGATCCAGTAGTTCGACGAGCCGGGTGACATCTCCTTGGACTGCCGCTTGACGTATAGATTTGAGATTGTACGTCTACGTGTGGTGTGGTGGCGACTTTGATCAGGAACCATTGAATTGACACAACAGACTCTCATCCCAGCTTACGCACCTTGGCTCCTTGCTGGAGGTCGACAAGCCGCTTGTGGTTCTCCGCTTCAGCCTTACTGAGGCGATTGACGCGAGCGAGTGTCTTCTCGCGCATCTGCTGCTGCTCCCATCGGCGCATCGAGCGCATCACGGTTCGCCGATGCGCATCGTACAGGTTTTGTTTCTCCTGCGTGCACCGCGCAAGAAACTCCTCGCCGTCGAGACGATTGCGGTCTGGACTGTCCCTCTCGGCGGCGTCAGGGGGACGTCGAAGCGCTGAGCTATCGTCGGTAGCCGGAGGCGATCCCTCTTCGTCAGACTGGGGTTCGACAGGCTCGGTAATCATCCTTTTTGCGTCTACACGAGGCCAAAACAGCGGTGGCTGCGACCACCAGACTGCACCTGTTCTCGAATTCCAGAAGTAGCGCTTGCCGGACGCTTCGTCGAGGCATATCTGGTACAGTTCGTGGGCAAGGCCGTCGCACAAACGTCGCGCGAGCCAGCCCCTCACTGCACCCTGGATTTGGACTGCGCTCCTTTCGGGTTGAGAGGTGATCTCAAGCATGGCAAGCCAATGTCCGTGCACTCCGACCTCTGCGTTCGCCAACTGTCCCCACTCTCCCGGAGCAAATGTCGAAATGTATTTTTGTGTTGCACAAACCTCAGAACAATTATATTGTGAAGCCGTTCGTCGACCAACACGGAGCTAGTGGCGTCGCTGGGTATCGGCCGCACTGTCGACTACCGCCCGACCGCATAGTGAGCGTCGATCCGATTGTCGAGTGTGTGTGATTCGACAGTCGTGGGCCACCTGCAACCGCGGGCTCGCACGCCGCGGTCGGTATCGACGCTTCGCTTTGTCCAAGAAGCCCGGTCCTTTCGTGCCCTTTGCGGGGAAGCTGCTCGCGTGCCTAACTCCGTGCTCACGCGCCCACTGAACTCGTTATCGAATATTGTCGAGCTCCCCCAAAGGCGCGGACCGAGCGCCCAGGGATCAGCTTCAACTCGGCTGCTGTTTTCTATCTGAGATCGCGAGTGATGGTCCTGGAGAAGCCGCAATCCGAGTGGGCCAACCGGCCCAAGCGATGATGCGGCTTGATTATAAATAACGTTGGTTATATTGAACCAGACAAACGTTTAATTGGTTTAACAAGGGATCCACGCACAGAGTGTGTGCGGCCGAACGTAATCGAAGGGCGTGGTTCGGAGAGCTCCACACCCGAGGCGACTGGGCAATCAGTCTCACGAAGCGAAAGATCAGCCGAGAAGCATGCTCGCCCCGCACTCGCTCCGCCTCGCCTCGCGCGTGCTGCCGCGCGCGACGGCCGCGCACCTGACGAAGCGCGCGTCGGCCCGCTCCTTCGCGGCCGCCGTGGACAAGCGCTACCAGCCGGTGAACGACGTGCCGGAGAACGTGCTGTCCAACATCAAGTCCGACAAGATCTTCTCGCCGGGCTTC
>JAMFLL010000761.1:0-26505 GCA_027475725.1 Pythium rhizo-oryzae | reverse complement strand
GGCGACTTCCACTTGGACGAGAACAACCGCGTGCACGTCAAGTGGGTGGACGAGCACTACCCGAGCGTGGGGGAGAACACGCCCGAGTGGAACATCATCCTGCATGCGGTGTGCGGCAAGGCGACGCCGCGCGTGGCGTGTGCGCTGGGACAGGCGGTGGTGAAGCTGCCGAGCGACTGGAAGTGGGGAGGCGAGTACGAGCACGGCTATGGAAAGGGAGACGAGACGTACTCGCCGCCCCCGGCCACGACCAAGTACACGCCGCCGCCGGCCACCACCACGTACTCGCCGTCGCCGGCCACCACCACGTACGCGCCGACTACGTACTACGGGAACGGCCAGGGCAAGCCGGACCAGGGCAAGACGTGGGGCCAGACCGGCACTGGTGGCGACGCCTACCCCGGCAACGGTCAGGTGGGCGGCTACTAAACGCAAGGCGCTGACAGCGACCGTGGTTGGACTGATGGTGGTACGTCCAAGTCCGACGGGAAGCCACAAGACCGAGTTGCATACCGTAGCGCGCTTTTGTATTCATATTGTTTTTCTTTTCCATTTCTCACACAACATCAAACATGACAGTCCGTGTTCATGACGCACCCTCCTCACCTTCTCATCGTACGGGTGTGTCATCCTCGCGCGCAGTTCGTGGGGGAACGAGAGAGCACTCAAACCCAGTGGCACCGGTTGAAGAACGGCGGGCTCGAGATGAAGCACCAGCCGAGGCGGCGCGCCGCGCGGTCCTGACGCGGTTCGACGCGCAGGAAGCGGCCTTCCGCGTTGTTCGTGGGGGCCTCCGCAGTGGCGGAGGCGGCCATGGCGGACACGACGCCGAGCAGCAGAGCGGTGAGCACCACGAGCTTCTTGAACGCGAGCATCGTGTCGGCAAGGGGAGACGAGAGAGCTGGACGTGGTCGGAAGGCGGCTAGATCCGGAATGAGGCCGAGCAGGAAGCAGAATGGTGCACACTCGGCCCAGGCGCTTCTCTAGTGACTGCATTCTCTCAGGAAAGCGCCCATGGCCCTCCGCGTGATCGATGGTCGCGCGTTCTAAAGCACTCGGCAGCTGCACGGCGCCTACTGAGCCATTGTATGTGGAGCATGATTTATGAGGCCTTGTCCGCGTATGACGCGTGGAGAGAAGACCCGCCTCGACGAGGCTGATGACGAGGTGTCGCACAAGGAGCTGATCACCATTGGCTCTGCTGAGCCCCTTGGATTGCGACGGCGTCGTGCGGCCCCACAACTCGAGGTAATCGCACATGCCACATCCGCTCCTCGCCACACAGAGTCGCCTTCTTCTCGCTGTCGGTCACCATCGGTAGACAGAGATGCCGGGCTCATTGTGCCACCGAGCCAGTATCGTACGGGTACTTTACTACGGTACGAACGAGATTCTTCGCGTACCAAGCGCTGCCGTCCAAGCCCTGAACGGAAGGGAGAGAGTTCTTACTTGAGTCTTCAACATAAAAGACTCGTGGAGCCTTGAGTCTGGGTGTCTCCACATGACGCGGCGTGATTGTCATGTGGCTTCCGTGACTAGATCCAGCCATTGGAAATCCAGCGAACAATCCCTCAGTGGAAGGCGTCACCGCGTTGTTTCCAGCAGCGTGCTGCAGCCCATCGCTTTCCAGCGAGAGTCGGCGGGCCGGCGACAGAAGGATCATCCCCCCATTAGTCCGTCACAGGGCATGCTGAGACCAGCTGGAACCGCGGATTCTCTTCTTTTCCACCAATCATATACTCTAAAAATCATTTTCAACCAATCCAAATTGTCTGTCTCGAGGTGAGACCGTCGCCAGGTGGCGTCGTTGTCACCCCATCGCAAAGACGACAACTCTCGGTGCAGCGACTCTGCATAGAGGCGACAGGCAGGCAGGGGGCACTCGCGGCGCCGTCGATCCAGATGGAGGCGGCTAGAAGGACCCACGGCCTTCCACTTGAGCCCTCTCGGAGTCTCGGGGACGCCACCGCCAGTAGGAGGCGGCCATTCAGCAATCCTCCTCCAACGGTGCACACCTCCGACCCTGAACTAGGTAACCATGCACACGCCGTCGCTCTTCGGTCTCTCGGCGCTGCTCGCGGCCGCGGCGCCCAGCGCCGTGTTGGCCCACGGCAACATCATGGAGCCGGCCGCGGCCTGGCAGAAGGGCTACCCGGACACGGGCTTCAGCTCGACCATCTCGAGCACGCTCTGGGGCCCCATCGATGGCCGCACGTACGGCTACGGCGGCGAGGGCGCGCTCAAGTACTTTGACGCCAACTTCCCCAAGTCCAAGTACAAGTCGCTCAAGGAGCTGATCCTCGGTGAGCAGAAGGTCGAGTCGGGCACGGCCGAATGCGGCTTCACGATCAAGGACGAGAAGAAGCGCGCGACGCTCCCCTCGACGCTCGTGCACTCGTCGTTCTTCCACCCGGGCCCGTGCGAGGTCTGGTGCGACAACCAGAAGCTCGCGTACGCGCTCGACTGCCAGACGGCGTACAAGGACTCCAAGATCCCGCTCGACACGACCAAGTGCTCGGGCGCCGACCGACTCACGCTCTACTGGCTCGCGGTCCACGGCAGCCCGTGGCAGGTGTACATCGATTGCGTGTACCTCGCCGGCAGCAAGGGCGGCTCGGCCGGTGGCGCGCCCGCTCCGGCTCCGGCCCCGGCGAACGGTGGTGGAGCGGCCCCTGCCACGCCCGCGGCGACCAACGCGGCTCCTTCGCCGGCGTTGACCACGGCCGCGCCCAAGCCTACGACTGCGGCGCCGTCGACCCAGTCGCCCACGGTCACCACCAGCAAGCCCCCGCCGTCGGTCACGCCCAAGACGCCTGCACTCACGCCGTCGACGCCCGCTGTGGGCGGTGAGGCGGCCGTCACGCCTAAGCCGGCGGCCTCTTCGGCGCCTGCGAAGAACTGCAAGCGGAACCGCAACCGTCAGTGAGCTGTGACAGATCTCCTACAGTCGAGCGAGGCCTTGTGTGTTGCTCCGAAGTGTTCATAAAGTACCCGTATTGTGATCGATTCCATCATTTTGTGAACTCATGTGGCGTGGTCGGTCAATGTCTTCTGCTCGTAGGTAGCGATCGAAGACTGGAGCGACGCAAGAATCTTGTGGATCGTGCCCATTGAGTCTCGAACAAAGAGCAAGCCCTGGCGGACACATGAGCCATGTCAGTTGCAGGATTGATAAGCTGGCCACACTACTGCTGATTAGCGACGTACCTCGCGCTTGGCCTCGGCCGCCTCGATCGTCCGCCGCAGTGATTGTTGCTCCTCCTCCGTGGTTGCGAAGGGCAGTTGGAAGTGCGCGCCGTCGATGAGGATGGTCTCGATCGAGTACGCCTTGTCCAATTCTTCCCACTCGGCGCGTAGGCGGTCGTGCTCGGCCACAAACGAATCGAAGTCAGCGGCGTCCAGGATCGCAGTGCCTACCATAAGCAGCATTCACGATGTATCGAGTGAGACAACCAGTCAGCGTGAAGATAGAGAAGAATGCATGAAGCCCACGAACGTGTAATGTGTGCCGAAACCCGCTTGCAGATCTCCTGGACATTCGGAGGTAGGAACGAGATGTCGGGCAGCCGACTCAGTCGCGGGCGCGCTCGCTTCTTGGGTTCCGCTTTGCTCGCTTTCACCGGAGGCAGCTTGACCAACGCGGCCGCCGCCGCCGGATCTTGCTCGGGCGCTTTCCGCTTGGACGCTGCGGACGTCGGCGTCGTCGCTTCGGTCGGCAGCAGGGCGATAGCGGGCTGCTCCTCGATGGCTTCGTCGGTCTTCGCGCGCGCCTCATCACCGACACCACTGTTGGAGGGTTTCGCCTGGGCGGTGCTTTCCATTTCGTCTGTGGTAGGTTTCGCAATAGCAGCAGCCGTCGTGGCGGGCTTGTCTTGGGCCTTCGGTGTCGCCTTCCGCGCCGCTTTCTTGGCTGGTGGGTCTGGCTTCACTGCGGGTTTGCTGTCTGCTTGAGCGCTCGTATCCACCACACGGCGCACGCGTTCGGGACTCTTGTCAGCCTCGCTATCCGACGAAAAGATTGAGCTCCTCGGTTGCGCGTACAGCACTGTCTCCGTGGCCTCAGTGTCCACCTCCGTATCCTCTGGGACGTTCTCGTTGCTGCCTCGTCCACGAGCGATCCGGTCTTGAAGCTCCTGCACCTCTTCCTCGCTCAGCGCAGACCGCAGCTTGCGCCTGTTCACGTACACATCATGCCATGAGAATAATCTCCCTCACATGAAGCTGCCCGTCATGTAATACACGTACTTCTTGGTCGAGTTCGCGGTCTCGGCCGCCGCTCCACTACGCGGCACCTCCTTGCTCAGCGGGTGGCCCGGCGGAAACGTCCGCAAGGCGCCTCTGGTCGCGATCATCTTCGAGGCGCGCGTGGCCCGCGTCTTCCCAGTCTCCTCGGCCGCGACGAACTTGGACGCGCGCGCCTTGGACTCGAGCACCGACTTGGCGTGCCGGTCCTTCATGCGGTCTTTCTCGGTCGAGTCCAGCATGCGCTGCACGATCAGCTTCTGGAACACGCGCCCCACTTGGTGCAGCGCGTACCCATCACCGCCGTCCTCCGCCGCGCGGAACGCGCACACGGCGTTGTTCTTGGCGTCCTCCACGAACGACAGCAGCTCGAACTTATCGTCGTCTTCCCCATTGTCGTCGCGGATCGTCAACACACTGCTGAGTTTGGCGCTGTTGGCGCGCGTGGCGCCGCCGCCGCCGGGCGCCTGGAGCTGGATGGAAACCGCCGCCGGCTGCCGCTGGAGCCGCTGGAGCAGCTCCGGCGTGAGACGCACGTGCGCGACCCAGCGCTGCGGGCCGCCGGCCGCGCCGTCGTACAGCGCATACTGGCGGTGGCGCTCCATGCTGGTGCTGGTGGTGGGCGCGCGGAGATCGAATCTTGGGCGGGCGGAGGTCCCGATTAAGTTAACCCGGCATGAAATACCGGTTTTTGGGTGTTGGATCTGGGTCAGCTTTTGGGTCAGCGAGTTTGGGTCAGCGTCGCGTCGATGAGTCCGTCATGAGTCCGGCTGCTTGGACTGACGTGCATCGTTGGATCTTTGTTCCAGGGTTTCGCAAAGGTTCCCACCAATCCGACAGGGACCGCTGACTCTCGTGGAGGCCCGCGAAGCGAAGACCTCTTGACGGCATCGTAATACCGTACGTACTCCGTGGGCTTCACACCCAGCCTTTCGTTGGATCTTCCCGAACGTGCGACGCGCAGTGCGTGGAACAAAAAGCCTCCGAGATCCAAAAAAAAATCGAAGCAGCCCAACGCAGCCGGCCGGCCCATACTTTCCCAACAGAACACTCCCCCACTTTGTTCCGCACGAGGCGGTCGTCGTTCGAGGACCTCGTCGTGGTTGCCACTCGATTTCTGTTCTCCCCTCCGCTCCGCTCACGCCGCTCCTGTTTCGACTGTGTTGGAAGCTTTTTGCCAGTCATTGTGCAATCGGCGCTCCATCAAGCACACGCTCTCTCCTTCCTCTCCTTCCCGGACAGAGCCGCTCGCGCGCACCGCTGTATCTCCCGTTCTAGAAGCCCTCACGCGCGGCGCCCACCCAGAGATGGTAGCCACGACTCCGCGCTTCGCGACGCGCCCGCTCGCGCGGCTGGGCGCGCTCTGTGTCGCGCTCTGCGTCGCCGCGCGCACGCGCGTATCCGCGGTCGCCAACATCGGGCTGCTGCCGCCGCCGCTGCCGTTCGCGGTCGAGACGCACCCGCTGGAGCTCGCGCCGGCGCTGTTTGCGCGCGAGCTGCCGCTGGCCAACGCGAGCGTGTCGTTCGCGCCCACGGACGACTCGCAGACCACACTGGGCGACATCCCGTTCCCCACGGGCGCCTGGTGGACCAATCTCGTGCTGGATAAGGGCGACAACCCGGTCTCGACCATGCCCTACATGCTCAAGGTCGAGGGCGGCAAGCTCAAGGTGGGCTACCCGTTCCGCGTCGTGCTGCCCACGATCATCCAGAACGGCTTCGTCTCGGAGATCGTGCTCTCGGGCGCGAGCGACGCCGCGTGGCAGCAGCAGGTCGTGGGCTTTGACGCGTTCGGCGTGGCGCTCCAGTTCACGTCCCCCGCGCAGCCCGACGCCGGCGCGTTCACGGCCTTTCTCGTGCGCGGCTCGCCGTACGTGACGATCGAGTATGCGGGCGCCGTGCCCGTGATCGAGTCGCTCGACGGCATCAAGATCCAGCGCGTCAAGCGACTCGACACAACGCTCACGGACATGGAAGGCCGCGCGCTCAAGTTCGGCGTGTTCGCGCTGCAGAACAGCAACGGCCACCTGTGGTACGTGTTCGTCTCGGACCCGACACTCGAGCTCACACTGCAGAAGGGCAAGGTCACGGGCAGCGACAAGTTCACTGGCGTGCTGCGCATCGCGCTCGCGCTCACGATGGACGCCATGGCTGTGCTGGTCGAGGCGGCGCCGGTCTACGCCGTGGGCGGGCAGATTAAGTACGAAGTGGACACCAAGCGCGACGTCGCGGCCGTGGAGTTCAACTGGAAGACCAAGACCTTCCCCGGCGCGGACACGCCGTCGTCTGAGCTGCTGATGCTCTCGCTGCCGCACCACAACGACACATTCGTGGCAGACAAGACGACGCTGCTGGACAATGTGCGGTACACAGCGATCCGTGGCATCATGGTGGCCGTGCTCGGCGACTCGTGGGTCATGGAGGAGCCGCTGCCCGACATCGAGTGGAACTACCCGACGACCCAGGGCCTGTTTGACAAGACCGAGGATGCCGACAAGCCGAAGCGAGACGAGATGGTCAAGAAGGCGACCGAGATGATCACACAGAGCTTGAAGCAGGACATTCTGACATTCCCGCACCTTGCCGTCGACTCGTACGGTTTCGGCAAGCAAATGGGCCGAGAAGTGCGCCTGCTGTTGATCGCCGACGCCATTGGCGATAAGGAGTCGTTCACTCATCAACTGGAGAAGATCAAGAGCGAGATTGAGCCGTGGCTGAGCGCGTCGAACGGCGATGCGCTCGTGTACGATGAGCGCTTCGGTGGGCTCGTCACGAAGAACGGTATTCGTGACCAGAACGCGGACTTCGGCAACGGCTACTACAACGACCATCACGTACGTATCCATGGCATAGATATGGACTGTGGCCAAGACGCTGAGCTGACCTGGATTCTTGAATTGTTTAGTTCCACTACGGCTACTACATGCACGGTCTCGCTGCACTGCGCAAGTTCGCGCCCGAGTTCTTGGAGAAGTACGCATCCGCTGCGGCGATGCTTGTCGCAGATATTGGTACGCCCTTGGATTCGACGCCGACCAAGTTCTTCAACGACTTTCCGGCGCGCCACTACTTCCCGACGGCTCGTCACAAGGACTGGTTCATGGGCCACTCGTACGCCAGCGGACTGTTCCAAATGCAGGTCGGCAAGTCGCAGGAGAGCAGCAGCGAATGCATTAACGCGTACTACGGCATGGCCCTGTTTGGATCGCTGGATGAGGGTGCCGCGTCGGACCCTCTTTCGTACTACAACTTCGCGCGCACGATGCTGGCACTGGAGCTCCGCGGAACCAAGAAGTACTGGCACATGCGTGAGAACTCCAAGGTGTACGAGCCCATTTTCGCCAAGAACGCAATGGTCGGCGTGCTGGGCGAAATGAACGCCGCCTACAACACGTGGTTCGGCGATCGGCCCGAGTACATGCACGGTATCAACATGATTCCCTTCACGCCGATCTCGTCGCAGCTGATGAACGAGGCGTATGTCGCCCGGGAGTACGACCAAATTCGACCGAGGTACGAGCAGCTAGAAGCCGGTGACGTCTGGAAGTCGATTATCGTCATGGACCATGCAATCCTCGATGGCGCCGTGGCGTGGGAAGAGATCACGAAGGACGTCACGGCCTACGACACGTGGAACTCCAAGACAAACGCACTCTTCTGGATTGCCACTCGGCCGTCCTGGTTCAGCCAGAGCGATCGATCGGTGCTAACCACACCCAACTTCCACGACTCGGACAAGTGCTTTGGGTACCCGGCGTGTTCCACCGCTGGTGCGAACGGCACCGCGTTGGCGTGTTGCGATACTCTGCCTGGCTGCTGCCCGTCATCACTCGGCTGCTGCCCGCAGAAGGACCCGGCCGAAGTTCCCCTCAACGCGTGTCTTGGTGAGCACCAGTGCGCTGTGCTAGGTCTTGGCTGCTGCAACTCCATCGATGGCTGTTGTGAGCCGGACCCCATCACGGGGACTGTGCTCGGGTGCTGCAAGGACCAGAGCCCTCGTCCGATCCCCACCCCTGTAGCCCCCACGCCAGGGAACAGTTCTGCGTCGTCGTCGGGTTTCTGCTCGGACCAACCTAAGTGTGAAGCAGCCGGTCTGCTGTGTTGCGACTCGAAGGAAGGGTGCTGCACACCGGACCCGCACACGGGAGCCCGATTGGACTGCTGCGTGGCAGCTCCCGAAGACGCGAAGACGTGCCACTCGCAGCCTCTGTGTGCTGTCGCTGGGCTCGACTGCTGCTCGACCGCTCAGGGTTGCTGCGAACCAGATCCTGTGTACGGTGCGATCCTCGGTTGCTGTCAGCCAGTGCCAGACTCGTCGAAATCCGACGACACCACCACTGCGCCCGCGCCGACTACACTCGATGATCTGTTTGGCACATGCCACGGCAACACCGCGTGCTTGACAGCCGGTGCGAACGGCACAGCGCTCAACTGCTGCGCCACTGAGAAGGGCTGCTGCCCGGGGCTCTTGTGTTGCTCGTCGTCCAGCGGTGACGGCGAAGCGACCGCGACTTCAACAGGCGACGGGGCTGCTAAATCTTCGAGCGTGTCGGGCATTCACGTCGTCTTGATCGCCTTCGCCGTCGTGGCCGTGGTCGCCTTGGCATACGGCTTGACGACCTGCTACCGTCGCCGTAACTATGCGCCAATCGACCAGGACATGCGCGCGTGGTACTGTGGCGCACTCATGCTCTTTGTCGCCGCTTTCTTCATCTACCTCGTTGCGATGGCGTAAAAGCAACTGACAGACACCGCACCGCTCCCTTGCAACAATATCTTCTTGCTGCCTCTACTGCAGGCAAAGAAGATCCCCTTGCTATTAGACCGAGATTTTGGTGTCGATAACGGACGTAACACGCAGAATTTTATAGCCATGCCAGGCTGCCATCGTGCCTTAGGCCTCGCGCCAGCTCACCCAGCTCGACGGCCGCTGCCCGCGCCTCGCGGTGAGTAGTTCACGGCGCACTTCATCGTCTCCCGCTTGCCACTCTCGGAGCGCGAAGATCAGCGCGTAGTGGTTCTTCATGTGGTATATCAGCACTAAATGTTAAGAAAGTCAAGTCAGCCACAGTTAGCACGAAACGTAGTAAGCTCGCACACACCGGTCTGATCGCTCGCGAACGCGGTCCATAGCTGCTGCCAAACCTCTGCTCTCACTTCATCTGAGTCATCCGCACTAGCAACCCGACACACTGCGTTACCAGGGGGGCGTCCGACAAACAGCTCTGCGCGGAGCGAGCCCTGGGCCGATCCAAATACTCTCGCTGGCTCCTGCTCGGCGATGGTTTCGAACGCGAAGAGAAGTGCTGCGTTTCCGCAGATCGCGGTGCTGGGATGCGATGGGTGGGCAAGCTTATCGCGGCCGTCGAGCAGATGCCAGTACTGGTATAGCTCCTGCTGACACTGCTTCCAACGCGGCATATAGCTTTTTCTGTTCTTTCCTTCATCGAATGGAATGTCAAAGCTTACACCACCGACCCCACGAGGAGCCACGCTGACGTCCGAAAGCCCTTGTGTCAGCTCGTCCACTGTCTCAGGAAGTTGTGGTGCTTCCTGTTGGGTGGGAAACAAGGCCTCCTTGACAGACGCGGGTACCACCAGAGAACTATCTTCTAGGCATTCGCGCCCGACTCCAAGCAGCAGTACCTTCGTGAGTTTCTTGGTTTTTCTTGCATTCTTCGACGTGTCCTGATGTTGAAAACAGCTTTATGTGAGCTCACCAGTTTCTCCACATCCATCGACAAGCGCCTGAGCGTTTACCCCAAAGCTTGTGTCGTAAAATGTGTGTAGCCTCTCGCGTAATGACGCCGTGAGAGCGTCCAGCGCTCCTTCTGTCAGACCCTCACGCCGCAGCATTGCCAGCAACTTCTTCTTCTGAGTCGCGATCCGCTTGTCTGTCATTGCGATGTAGTACGGGAGGATATCGCTCGGCCGCCAGTCCTTGCTCGACGCCAGTGTATTCAGAGCCCCAGCTTCATCACGGTGTACCAAATGGGCGTCAGAGACGGTGAGGATACCGGAGCGAGGCTTGGCACATACCGACAACAGCGGCTGCGCAGCACGGAGAGGGTTGCGGCGTCCACGCATCGAGAAGCGCTGCGGACTGCAGAACCTTGACGTCTTCGAAGGCCGCGAAGGCCGCGATCACTTCGGTGCAGTCGCTTGTCTGAACGAGCAACCTGTGGAGGTCCAGCCGTGTCGGCGGATCGTGCGAATCGATGTCGCGGTCTTCGATGTCTTCCACTGATGGAGACTCCACGGGAGGATGTCTAAACCTCAATCACACAACAGTTGATCAGTGACTCTGAGAAACGACGTCGAAAAAGGCATGTTATCATAGTCTCTCTTGTGTTTATCACTATCAGGGGAAAATCAATCAAAGCAAAATGAAGGCAAAAGACCATGCAACAAGCACAAAGCCAGGTACGGATCGAAGCATGTGAGACCAAAGTCGCACTGCCAAGTTCCAACCACAGCCACAAAGAGCATACATAGCACGGTCTGTCGTTCGCACTGAATCTCGTTCGCAGCTAGATGGGTCTCGCGAGTCTGGCTTCGAGTGTCGAAATCTAGTCGCGGCGCGGGGGAGGCGAGCCACCGCGGTCGCGACGAGGCGAGCGGCTACGGCTGCGGCGACCGCGGCTGCGGTCACGGTAGTCGCGGCGGTCAGGCGAGCGCGAGCGGCCGTAGCGTCCACGTCCACGGTCGTCGTAACGGTCGTAGCCTCCACGGCGATCATCGTATCCACGGTCGTCATATCCACGGTCGTAACCACGGCGGTCATCGAATCCACGGCCACGGTCATCGTAACGACGGTCATCACGGCTGCGGTCACGCTCGCGGTAGTACTCGCGCGGGTTCTCCGGGCGGCGCTGCTTCGCGTACTGCACGTGGAGCTGGCGACCTTCGTGCTCGTAGCCCTCCATGCCGGCAATGGCCTTCTCGGCGTCCTCCTTGTTGATGAAGCGGATGAAAGCAAATCCGCGGGACTCGTTCGACGCACGCGACTTCGGGATGTACACGTCACCGATCTCACCGAACCTGTAAAACGTTTCCACAGCGAGCAAAAGTCAGCGTGTGCATCCCTTATACCACTGAGAAAGCGACAGAGTGACTTACTTGAGGAACAACTCCTTCAAATCCTCAGCACTGGTAGTAGCGAGATCGAACACGGAACGACGACATTTGCACGGACAACAGCGACACACGAGTTAGCTGACACGTTCTCTCCCCTCACGATATTCCGCACAGTCTCGTTCGATCTCTCGCTCTCTCTTTCTCGGATGCTATATCGCCACCACGTGCACGCCCACACACATAGAATCACCGCCTGTAAAACGCCGGTCTCGCCGCCCGTTTCGCGTTCCCCCGTTGCCACGACAGGATTCAACTGCCCGAGCCCACTGCGTCCTCCCGACCCGCGAACCAGACCGTACGCACACGCACACCCACACCAATACACACGCATACACATTTCCACACGACACATAGGTCCATACACGTAGATGAGCGGCATTCACAACAACCACCAACCGAAAGGAAACACCACTATTTCCAATCGGTTGGTGGGCTTCCTCAGCGCCGTTGCGCGAGAAAAAGAGCGCTATCGAACGAGCGCGACACGGAGAATGCGACGCGCAGTACTTACGCAGCGTTGAAAGGCACGTTGTCGACCTTGAGCGTGATCATCGCGTCCACATCCGGCGGCGCCATAGTTGCTGGTCTCTTCTTGCTTGCTGTGACCACGGACGGAAACTGATGAAGGCGGAAACCTCCCCCTTTTGCTTCCAAGGATTCCGAAAACCCAACCACCCAGAGGGAAAAACCCAGACAGTCTCTTCAAAAACCGGTGAAGAGTGATTGTCTCAGAGGTTGCACTTTGATTTCTGTAGAATCCGGCTCATAAACCGGTACAATCCGTTTCTACCTAGACAATACCGGTTTCTCGGCTCTGGGACGGACTGAAGCCTGGGAAGATTCCCCCAATCACGAGCGAACGCAACGCGTCGGAAGCTCAGGCCACGGCACCAGGTAATCAGCGCGTTAGAAGGCGTCACCAAGCGACCGAAACGCGCACGAGTATCGAACGATGGAGGGCGACTCGCAGGGACTCACGGAGCCGCCGTTCGTGGCGCGCCTTTCCGCTTCATTGAAGAGGTACGATCTCTTCCCCTCGTCGTTACATGTAGTGGCGACGAAAAGCTACGACGGGCGCACTCCTGGAAGCCAAGGACGGATCACCTGCAGCGTGAACTCCTCTGACCTTCTTGGATGACCCTGACATTGAGTCTCCATACTGATGTTGGTCTCGTTCATGAATGCGATCTATAGAAAGTGGCAGCACTTGCTCGACAAGTCGACGATCCACGTGTACGCTCGCTGGGGGTTCGCGTTCTTCCTCATCTTCCTGTACCTGCTGCGCGTGTACACCCTGAACGCGTTCCACATCGTGACGTACGGCCTCGGCATCTACTTGCTCAACCTGTTCATCGGGTTCTTGTCCCCCCAGGTACGCATCACGCCGCAAACGTGTGACTGATATACGGTGGACCTTTTGGGCTAATTTCCGTATCGTATAACAGATCGATGCCGAAAACGAAGGTCCACTTCTTCCGTCCAAGCTCAGCGAAGATTTCCGTCCGTTCACGCGCCGTGTGCCTGAGTTCCAGTTCTGGTACTCGACGTCCAAGGCCACGTTCATCTCGCTGCTCATGACCCTCAGCAGCGCTTTCGACGTTCCGGTGTTCTGGCCGATCCTGCTCGTCTACTTCATTGCGCTCTTCACGCTCACCATGAAGCGCCAGATCAAGCACATGTGGAAGCACAACTACGTGCCGTGGACACACGGCAAGCAGGTCTACAAGGGCAAGGGCGGCAAGTCTTCCAATTAGAGACCAACCCGTGGTGCGAAGCTCCTGGGTATGACCCCTCTCCCACAATGTCGGCTGAACGACCTCTTACATCCATGATAGTTACGAAGCGGATCGAGTACTGATAGGTCTGATCAAGGGCTGACGAGATATCCGTATAAGCACCCACACGATACATCTTGCCACTGAAGCGAGTCCTCCCTCGCGACTCTCATAATTCCGCACTTGGTTATCGAACTTATCGGTATTTCAAGTCACTGTGTACTTAGGAGAATCCCATTAAGTACGGTTCCACCGTTCGATTCTCACGTCAAACACAGCTTGGGCTACTTCCTGTGGACGCGACCGAATGCTGCAGCTCTTGGCGCGGCGCTCGCTGGTGGCGCGCTCGCCAAGCGCCGTAGCCGCCCAGCGGATACGCAGCCGTGTTATCGCGCGCTCGCAGTTTGTGCCCATCCAACTTTCGTCGCAAACGGCGCCGATCCGTTGGCTGTCGGTGTCGTCTTCGTCACCGCGTGATGATGACAGTGACGCGACGCGCGCGGCCGAGAAAGAGAAGCTCACGGCGGCGCTGTTGCGCCAGAAGATCAAAGAAGACGTCGAACGCGCCAAGGCTCTCGTGAGCGCCGATGTCGAGCGCGCCCGTGAGCTGGCGCTGCACCAGGTCGTGAACGTGCCCAACGCCATCACGTTTGCGCGCATCCTCGCGACGCCGTACCTCGGCTACCTCATCTACGACGGGTCGTACGCCACGGCAGTCGGCGGTGCGTCTGCTTATCAAATCTCACTTGGTGTTCACAAAGCACGTGATACTGACCATGAATCTATTTGACTTTAACAGTGCTCGCGGTCGCCGGATTGTCTGATTGGCTTGATGGCTTCATCGCTCGCAGATTCAAGCAGGAGGTATGACTATCTGTCTCCATTATTGCTCACATGTTTCGTGCCGTGACTAACACTCAAGACATTTCTATCTTCAGTCGATTATCGGATCGTTCCTTGATCCCTTTGCGGACAAATTCATGGTCGGGACGCTCTCGCTGAGCATGCTTTCGTCTGGCCTCTTGCCGTGGCCACTCGTGGTGCTTGTGTTTGGTCGGGACGTGCTGCTGGTCTCGGGCACGTTCTACCACCGACTCAAGACTAAAGCCGCTGACTCGGCTTTCTTCGATACGACCGACAGCGGCGCCTTCAAAGTTGAGGCGTCGATGATTAGCAAGGTCAACACGGCGCTGCAAATCGCCATGTTCGGCTTCGCGTTGACGAACGCGGCCTGGCAAGTGCCTGGTGATCCTGCGATGGATATTCTCTTGTGAGTACCACTGATGGGCTATGGCCAGGGGACGGAATGAGGTACTGATAGTGTGTTTATGTTCGCCAGCGGCGTTGTTGGGACAACTACGTTCATCTCTGGCTCAGAGTACATGTGGAGCTACATCAACAAGACCGGCGCATTTCGGCCGCTTCCTCCGCGGGATATCGTCAACAAAGCTGTCAAACAGGCCAACAAAGAGCACAAGTGATAGGGAGTAAGCAGACAACCTCAAGACAACGCTCTTCTTTTGCAATCACTCTTCTTGCTTTCGATCGAGGTGCCTAGTGCTAGTAATTGTGCTGTCCTAGTACACATGCTGAGCTGGCACCTTCGGGCCGATGGTCTCGGCCCACGTCGGGTTTGCCTGGAGACGTCCGAGGAAGATGTTCGGGCCGATTTGCTTGCTCAGCTGGGCAACGCAGTCACCTGCGGCGAACTTCGCGAGACGGTTGGATCCCTGGAGCGTGAATACGAGCGGGTCGAGGAACAGTTCAAGGTACTGCTTGAAGACACGCTTGCCGAGCGCATCACAAATCAACGGCAGCTGCTTCCAGACAGTTTCTTGGAGCGTGGCAGTCTGCGGGAAATGACGCAAAATCGCGACGTCTGCGACGGCAGGCAGCAGGCGCACACCGATCTCGGGGGCGACACCGCAAAGCTCACGCACCAAATAGATCGCACCATCAGTGTGTTCCCACGGCTGCTTCTCCCGGTTCTCGTGTCGCTGATCGTTGATCGGTTCGAACGAGCAGCACGAAAAAGCCTGCTTGCTCGTGTGCTGCTTGTGAGACTTGCAGTTCTCGTCATGCTCGTGCTGGGACATCGCTGGCTGCGTCTTCGCACGTTCGATAAAGTCTTCCGCGATGGGGGCAACGCGGTCCACCGCTTCCTTGCCGTACGCGCGCATCACGTTACCCAGCGCAATCGCAGCATCCTCACGAACCGACCAGATCTCGTCCGACAAATGATCAATCCAGAGCTCGTACAGTTGGTCCAACGACTCGCGCGACTCCTCGGGGAACGCCAGCACGAACTGCGACGACGCCAAACACGCAGCGTCACGCACGAGAAACGACGTATCGCGGAAAGAGTACAACAACGCTTCGAGCAGCCGCGGCACGTGTGGGCGCACCGCGTTCTTGTCCACCTTGGTCGCCAACTCAGCGATACAATGGCACGCGGCTTCACGGACGCTATGGCTCGTCATCTCAATGTAGTAGTCGACAATCTCCTTAGCGTATTTGGCGACGACCTCGCGGCCACGGTCTCCCATGACCATGCGCCACGTTTCCTGGGAGTGCTTCTGCACGCGTTCCGCGACGTAGTACCGGTTGAGGCAGATACGCGGGACAAGCGCACCAAAGTACTCTTCACGCACAGGATCTTGGAGCTTGGTCAAGAAAGCACGTGTCGTGATGCACGCAGCGTATCGCACTTGGCTCCAGTTGTCTTGCATGCCGCGCACAGTGCACTTGAGCACAACATCCGTGATCTGGTCGCGGTTGCTTTCGAGGAAACCGACAGGTGCGACGTCGCACAGTGCCGTGAGGATGTCGAGGCCCACCAAGCGCACATGGCGGTTAATGTGGAACACTGCCTTCGTTGAGATGATCTGGAAAATCTCGGGTGTCAAGTATTCAAACTCGCCGCTCTCCTTGGCAGACAAGAACTTCTCACGCGCGCCGCGAAGAATGTACTTGAACGCCGAGAGCGAGCTTTCAAGCGCCTTCCATCCGCTGACGTCATCCAGGCGATGCGGCGTAGAGGGCGTGCGAGGAGTACCAGCCTGCGAGCCACCCGTGGGCGATTCCATGCCGTTGATACTCACGTTGTCATCGAATTCTTCAAAACCCGTCTCCTCGAAGTCCGGCGAACGCGTCAGGTTGCACTGCACGGACTCCACGACCAGCGGCGTGAACTGCTCGTTTGCCCACACAAGATCCAGACGAGTCAGCGCACCGATCAGCTTCGCGATGCTGATGCGCACGCGCGGCTCCCAGTGCTCGAGGTAGTCACGAACGAGCGGCGCGACGACATCCTCCAAGAACGCGCGAGAAAACGGCTCCTGTGGCGTCGACGCGTCGAGCTGCTTGTGGATCACATCACGCACCGCCACCGCAAACACCGCGAGCGGCTCCCAGCGCTCCTTGCCGAACACGAGAAGCGTCGTGAGCCCGCGCTCGAGCAGCTCTTGGCGCGGCGCCTCATCCGCGGCGTTCGCCGGCGCGTTTTCGGCGTCAGAGACGGGCGCCGTCGCCACCAGTGCCAGCAGCGCCGCGCACGTCTCCACGGCGCCAGGTTGCGCCTTCGGGCGGTGCTTCAGCGTGCGCAGCGCGCTCTCGGCCGACGACAAGTCCATGATGCTTCGCGAAGGGGGATCTGGGTCACCTTGGGCTTCTTGCGGAAATGGGCATGAAAGCGAGAGGACCGCTTTGTTCCGACGGCCGAAACAACACTCTTTCGCAACATAAGCCACCATTCCCTCACGCAACATAAACTGGAAATGGTGTGGTAGATTCCTAGTGTACCCTAATCCGGGAGATAGGCCTATGCTAGGATTAGTTTGAAAGTGATGTGAGCGCCAAACGGCAACTTGGCCAAGGGAAACCAACGAAGATGGAGGCAAGCGGACAAGGCGCCGCGTCGCAGCACCGGCGCGTGGAGAGCGACTCGGCGATCTAGAGAGAGAGAGGAGGCGGGAGAGACCGGGGGGATGAAATGTTCTCCCACTCCTCTCTCTCTCTCCCTCTCTCTCTCTGTTTCTCTCTCTCCGCTCGCTCGCTCCCTCTGCCCAACGCTCACTTCTCGATTTCGCGTCGTACCACAAGTCCAGCACCTTTCGATGAAGCACCCGATCAAGTACAGTGCGCGGCTCCGCGCCGTCAGCGCCGCGCTGGAGCAAGTGGAGGCGCCTGGCGACTATTGTGTGACGGGGTCGCATGCCGCGTTCCCGCTGCCCGGTCTCGTCGTGGACGGCGTCGGCGACATCACGTTGCCGCTGAGTGACACGACCGCCCAAGCGCTGATCGCCGCGAGCCACTTGGCGCCATTTGGCCACGGCGAAAAGACGCTCGTGGATACGCACGTGCGCAACACGTGGGAGCTGTCGACGAGCCAGTTCAAGCTCGAAAACCCGGCGTTCACCACGTTTGTCAAGGACCAGATCGCCGAGGCGTGCCGCGGTCCGCTGGGCATCCACGCGAGCGTCGAGTTTGAGGCCAAGCTGTACAAGCTCCTACTGTACGAGGCTGGCGGTAAGTTTGAGCGTCACCAAGACAGCGAGAAGGAGAACGGCATGTTTGGCACACTGGTGGTGGTGTTGCCCGGGCGGTTTGAAGGCGGCGAGCTCGTGGTGCAGCACCCTTCAACGGCTGATAAGTCGGAGAAGACAGGGTCAGACGATGGCACACCAGCTGCGGATAGCCGGGTCTTTGACGCGGGCGCGATGGATCCGTTCTCGCTCAAGTTTGCGGCGTTCTACGGTGACTGTCCGCACGAGGTCAAGATTGTAACCAAGGGGTATCGCCTTTGTCTGACGTACAACGTGGTGAAGGTGGCGAGTCCATCGACGTCCATCGCGGATCCTCACTATGGCAGCAACCACGTGTTGTATGCGACGCTCAAGGACGCTCTGGAGAAGTTCTTTTGTCAAGATGGTGTGGATAAGACGAAGCGCCAGCGCCTCGATGCGGATGGATCGAGTTCCCCGGTCGGATTTGATGTCACGAATGTCGACACGTACCGCGCGTGCAAGCTGGTGTACGTTCTGACGCACAAGTACACACAAGCTAACCTGTCGTTCGACAACTTGAAGAACCGAGACGTCGCGGTCGCCGCGAGCCTTGCGCGGTTCTGCGACTCTAGCGACGGTGCGTTGGGCCTGTACCTGTGCAAGATGCAGTACCGTTTCAACTGGCACGGCGACGAAGGCACGATGTACAGAAGTGATGATGACGTGGATGAAGACGAAAGCTCCGGTGACAAGAAAGAGTCGGCTGACAAAATGTCTGGTGGTGAAGAAGATGATGAAGACGATGAAGATGAGGAAGATGAGGAAGGCTCCATCGGCGGTGATATCACACGCAATCTTGACCTCGACTTCCCCTGGGTGCAGTACAAAGAACACGGAGGTATTCCTGTGTGCACGACCGGTGAGCTGCAGACATTCGCCGAAGGTGATTTGCCTGAAGAGGTGACCCCGTGTGGGTTCTTCGATAAGAGAGGCTTCACATTCGATGGCGAGAACAGCTCTGAATACACGGGGAACGAAGGCGCCTCTAGTGATCGCTGGTACGGGTCCGCAGCGTTGGTGGTTGCTCCACTCCAACTGGGTGCCCAGTGGTCCGTGAAGTGTCAGAAGAATCCGACTGGGCTGCTTCAAAAATGGTTGGAGGTTTCCGTCTCCAAACCCGCGCACGCACGTGTCATCGCTGCTGCGCTTCAAGGCTGCACCTTCAATTACTCGACGACTAGCCCAGTTGGCGTTGGTATTCTCGACGCAGTCGCCAAGATTGACGACCATGACCTCGTGTGCGCTGTGGTGGGAGGGTTTAGACGTGTCGAATTCCAGCCAAAGCTGCACGATATCATTCGTCGCTTTGACGTGGTCACAAGTGTGAAGGAGATACTACGCAAGCATGATAGCAGCAAGAGCTACTACACACCAGACCAGACCGTCAACTTCGTCGCTTCCTTGCTGGAAGGCGTCCATGACCCTGCCATTGTTGCCGCAGCACTTGACGGAGTCACTATCGTGCCGTACGTTGGGTCAGATGACTTGGAAGATTCGGGTTTGCAGGACAACGATACGACCCCCGAAGATTTCGCTCGCGTGCTCAAGTTGGCCTCGCTCGTCTCTTTCGATCGTGTAAAGACCATCTTGGACGCAAGTTCGACCAAATGCTTGGTGCTGGTTGTTGCGCCAGCGGTGAAGCTGCTCTTCGACGCCACGAAAGCCCAAACAGATTACAGTGCTGTGGTACTCGCGATTGCCAATCACGCGCTGGAACTTTTGAAGCAGAAGGCCCCGGAGCTTCGGGGCGCGTCGTATGCATGGAGCGTTGGTTGTCAGTCCAACTATTATGGCTACATTGGCCATGGCGAGTGTGCTTGCGAAGACCTGCGCAAGTTCTTGAAGTCTTCAGACGAAACGGCGGTGTTTGCCAAGAAGACGTTCGACTCGCACCTCAAAGCTAACCTGCAGAAAGTGCGTCGTCTTGACCGCTTTTCCGTCGAGCCGTCGAGTGATGGTGACGTGTCGAAGATTGTGTTGAAGAAGACGTTTGAAGGTCCTCTTATGAAGCAGGCGCAGCTGGAGATTGCGAAGCTCGGCGAGTTGGCGATGGAATTCGTGCGTGTTACGGTGGTGAGCGGAGGTCGTGCGACTCGGGTGGAGGAGTGATTCACGGACGGGATGACGTCAGCAGGCCGAGCCGATATTGGCTTATCGCTTTCTTCTTTCTTTCGTGCCATATCACCACATCGACCAGGTCACGGTAAGAACTGCATTAACATCTAACATGCGCTTTTGACGCACCCTTCTCTTCTTTCTCTCCTTTGTCGGTGTTTTTCCACCTCGTCAGGACTGACGGTTTAGTCGCAACGGGCCCTTGGGCGGACTTACCAGCAAAGCCGGCAACCGCGTCTCGCTAGGTACGTGGTGCCCAGGCTTCTGACGCTTCTTTGTTGGCGATGAGAACAACAGCGCGTCGATACTCGGCTTTGTCGCTTTCTTGGGCGAATAGTGTGATGAGACAAGACATTTTGGCATCTCGGGTTCGCGAAACACCACACGCGGCGGCTGTATCAGCGATGCGCTCGTTTGTACTGCCTGTGCGTGGGCCTGGAGCCATTTCTTGGGCGACAGCGGCGTTACTTTCGGTCGCTTGCCTCCAGTAGTGCGTTGCAGCGGTGAGAGCGCCCGCTCTTCGGGACCACCGGCTTTGCTCCGCGGGAAGCAATTAAGTCGGCGCCGCGCAAGGAAGAGGCGCAGCTCGTCGTTAGCCGTACCCGCACGTTCGCGCAGGGCGGCGTCAATGTCGCGCAGATGATCGTCGTGGATCAAGTTGCCCCTCAAGTCGATTTCGTCGATCACAGCGTTGGTCTGAAGCATGCGGAACAGCGCTTCAACGGCGTCGTTCATGACCATGTTGTTGCTGAGCACAAGCGTGCGCAGTGTGCGGTTGGCTGTCTCAAGCGCCGCGAACAGCGCCCTCGCTCCGACGCTGCCGACGGCGTTGTCGGCCAGGTTCAGGTACACAAGCTTGTGGTTGTGCGTCAGCCCGCGCGTGGCGATGGCCTCGGTAGCGGCGTCGCGGATCGCGTTGCCACTCAAGTTGAGCCGCTGTAGCACCGTGTTGATCGCAAGCGCGTCGCCGAAGCGCGCCGCCGCGTCGTCCGAGAGCTGCATGCGCTGCGCTGCGAGTACGCGCAGCTTGCCGTACCGGCCGAAGAAGTAGTCACCCACGACACGTGCAAGCCACTCCGCATCGCGCCTTGCGAGCAGATCGTTGCCGTCGAGCAGCAGCTGCTCAAGCAGGAACGTCTTGGTGCGAAGCGTCTCGTAGAGCACGTGCATGGGCGAGCCGCGGCTACGGCAGCGGCCGCTGTCATCGTCGTCATCGCTCTCCTCCTCACTGGCCGGTGCAGCTTCGTCGTCGTCACCGGTGCTCGAGCCATCACTGTCTTCTTCCGCGTCTTCGTCTCCATTCACCGCTTCTGGCACCGCAGGCGACCGGGGCCGCCGTCGCTGTCGCGTCGGCTGCGTCCGCACGGCCCCCAATGCGACCACCTTGAGCGTCTTGCTGAGCTGCAGCGACCGCACGAGCGTCTGGCTGCGCGGGCTGCGCCAGTCGCCGCCGTCCACCACAAGCGTGTGAAGCGCACTACTGTGCTGCACCGCCGCGGTCACGTGCGCGAGCGGCAGGCACATGCGGCGGTCAGCGGGGCGCAGCACGACTACGGGAAAGTCGAACAGCGCTCGCTTCGCTCTCACGGTGTCCAGCGTCTCAAGCTCGACGACGCGACTCGCCGTCTCGCTTTCAAGCAGCAGCGCGATCTCGCTCGGCGCGCGTGGAGCCAGCTGCCGCTGCGGCATCGCGACCATCGACGCGCGCACGCGTTTGCCCCGATACGCGGCCTGGATCTTGCGCGCTGAGCCCTCCCACGCGACGCGGTGCGCATCGGCCTCCTCGGCGAGAACGCGCGCGTGGCCGCGCCGCAGCTCGTCCAACAGCATTGCTGCCTCCGAACTCCGTGATTCTTTGCCGTGCCTCCGTGCGACATACCGCCGCCAGCGCCGCTGGATCCGCGCGGCGCTCTGACTTCGCAGCTCGAACTGCTGCTGTCGAGCGCGTCGCTTGAGCTCGATACGCGTGGCCAGTACGAGGCGGTGGTTTCGCTGGCGGTAGAGCCGCTGGAGCTGCACCGCGAGTCGCTCGCGCGCGAGCTGGAGCCGCCGGTGGGCGTCGTACACGAGCTGGTCGTGTTTGAGACCGTCGCGTCGCTGGCAGTAAGCTCGGAAGGCACTTTGGATGCGAGTGCTCGAGAGCACCTCGCGCTGCCTTTGGGCGCGGACAGCAGCGCGGTGTGCTCGGAAGGGCTTTCGGATGCGCTCGCCACGAAACCAGCGCTGTAGCAGTGCTGCCGCGCGGTCCTCGCGGCGGAAAACGGCCTCAAACTCGAGCGGCAGGAGCTGTGCGAGCTGGAAGCGCACGTTGCGGTTGTACCGGTACTTGCGCGTGGCGAGCTTGGCGCGCAGATCGCGGATATGCTTCTCGCGTCGCGCTTCGAATGCCCAGCGGATTCGCGCGTGCGCGAGATACTTGCGGGCGGCCTGCTGGATGCGGCGCGCAGCGAGATCCTGTGCTAGAAACAGCGGTGCGTACTTTGCTTTCAACAGGCGAAGCACGTTGCGGCGGTGCAGCGGGTGGTACGGGTGCGCGCGGTAGACGGCCTCGAGCCCGCGCTCGACCTCGCGGCGGCGCCGCAGCGCCTTGACGCGCCCCCAGAGCCCGCGCAGCACGCGCGCGATCTGCACTTGGCTCGCGTCCTCAAGTTCCAGGCGGTCTCTGCGAACAAGACAAAGCGTCAGATCGAAAGCGAGAAGTGGACCTGGTGTTCAGGAACTCGACCAATGCCACGCACTTCCACTTGGCGGGGAACCAGGCCGCGAGGCTCTGCCGCACGGTCTCGAGGAACGGGTTGAGCTGGAAGATGGTCTCCATCGCGCGGATCGCGCGCTCCATCTGGTTACCCTGGTAGAAGTTGGTCGCCATGGCCAAGTACAGCGCGATCTTGCGATCCCGCGCACCGCCGTCGCTTGATGTGCCTCGCTCAGCCGGCGCTGTTGGCATAACCGCCCGCGTTTGAGGCGGTGGCGTCTCCATGAGCTCGAGTGCGCGTGCCAGCGCGTCGGCAGCGGCGATGGTCTCGTTCATCTCCTGGAAGCGGTCGGCCCAGCGCAGGAACGAGTCGCTCTGAAGCCACCAGATCCTCCACGAGCTCCCCGGGAGCGGCGTCGTCCATTGCATGGCCACACAAAGCTTGTAGAGCTCCTCGGTGCTGATCTCGGCGCCACTCTTGGCCGCGCGCGCGACCGTGCCGGGCCCGTCGCCGCGCTTGAGTGTCGTCGCGTACTGCAGCTCGTTGAGTCGTACGTGCGTGTACAGCACGAGCGCGTACGTTGCGCGGTCGCCCTCGGTGACGCTCCCGTCGAGCAGCAGCCCCTTGGTGAGCTCGAGGCACTTGGCCACGGCGCGCTCGGTCTCGGCGGCGCTTATGGATTCGGCATAGGTCAAGAGCTGGTACCGCTGGAGCAACGCGAAGCGCAGTTTAACCGTCGCACCGAGCGCGAACTTGGGGAACGTTGCGAGCAGCGACGCGCAGGCGTTGAGCGCGCCGTTGTAGCTGCCCAGCGCCTCGAGTACGCGCGCGTACTCGAAGAGCACGTACGGGTTGCACGCCATCTCGAGGTGCGTCAGCGCCTGCTCGAATGCGGCTTTGGCGTCCCAGAGCGCGTCCCAGTCGTGACTCGTGGAGTAGCCGTACCAGTGGCTCTGCGCGAGTCGGCGCCAAACCACGCCTGGGACGCTGCGTCCGAGCGTGATGGCGCGCGTGAGGTGCTCGCTTGCTCGCGCGTACTGCTGGCGCGCGAACAGCAGCAGCCCGAGCCGCTCGTGGCGCCACGCGCGGCTTGGGTCTTTGCGCAGCACGTCCTCGTGGCGCTGGATCAGCATCAGCTGCAGCATGTCTTGCCAACGGTGGCGCACGCGCTCGTTGTACTTTCGCGTCTGGCTCGCGCCGCTGACGACGCCGTTGAGCGCGCCCGGAGAGCGCCTCACCGCTGCCAACCGAGCGTTCCCATTGCCAGTCAACCCTCCCTTGTGCCGCGTGTCGAGCGCATCGTCGGCCGCGGTCATGCGGTTGGCGAACCGCGCCGGCACCTGCTGGATCCCTTCCATCACCGCCGGCGAGTGGAGCCGCGCGGGCGCCGCCCCGCTGTGGCCGTTCCCGTCGCCGCCGTGGGCGAGGTATGTGTCCGTGGGCGCCGCGGCCTTGACCAGGAACGCCAGCGCGTTGCCCTCAACCTCGACGCGGCGCTGGTCGGCCACGACGGCCGTACCATCCTCGAGCGGGTTCCAGCCGTAGTCATGGACCGTGCGCTCGAGTCCCCGCGGCACGCGGCGCCATTTGGGTTCGAGCCCCTGCGCGAGCTCGCGCCGGATGCGGCTGCGGCGCACGATCTGCGCGCGCAGCTTCCGGCGCCGCGCCGTCTCTTCCGGATCCAGCAGCTTGCGCAGCAGCATGGCTCGCGTTAAGTCTCAGGTGCTCGTGTGTGAGGGTGTGTTCGTGAGAAAGAGGAAGGACGAGGCGTAAACGCCCACAAACCCGAGGGTCAGAATAGAACGGATCGGTTGAGACGCTCGGTTTCGCGAGGGTGAGACCGTCTGCCAGTGGGTACGTGAGCGTCTTCGAAAGGAAACGGCTGCCCTTGGGGCACTTGTGACCGCGCCGCGTCGCCTCGAGGCGACAGAAGTAGAAGACGACGGAAGCGCCGTCAGCCCGGGGGCAGTGTGCTCTGCCTTTGCAGCGTCTTTTCTATTCGGGTCGCCGTGGTGCGCACAAGATCACACACCCCTCGACTTCCACGCAAGACACATCTCCCGCGACATGCAGACCAACGATGAGCGAGGAAGAGACTGCGAACCGGTGACGGACGGCGCGACTCCTCAGGATGCTTCGGCCGTCATGCAGTCAGTTGAGTCAAGCGAAGGAAGAGGAGAAGCAGCCACGTGCGACGCGCTCCAAGCGGCGCGGCCGTCCGAACACGGCCGCCACTCGACGATGGCGCTGCCGCACAAGAAGTCTGCGCGCGGCATGAGCGGGCGCCGCCGAATAGGACTGAAGATCGAGCCCGACCACAGCAAGACGCGCGACGCTCACACCCACGACAAGGAGAAAGAGGCACAGCTGCGGCCGCTGGCGCTCGCAGGGGACGTAGGCGAGCACCATGGCGGGGACAGCAGTGGAACTGGTGGCGGAGGTGAAGAATGGTGGAAAGTTGAGTATCGCGCACCAAGGCCGGGCCATCTCGGCGCGCACGTGATCGGCCGCGATGAGGAGCACAAGCAGTCACCATCTAGAGCAAGGAATAGCGGCGCCTCGCCTCCGACGCCATCCAGGGTATCGTCGTGCACGTCGGCCGAGCGACCGCACCTCCAGGAGACGCCTGAGCGCGCGCGCAAAGTGCGCGGCGGCAGTGATCTCTATGACTCGGCCACAAGTCGTACGTTTGGCGGTTTGGTCTCATCTAGCTCTTCCCGTGACACCCACACTGACAGTGATCGTTTCTTATGTTTCTCTCGTGCAACAGACAGCAGCCCGAACCCGAAGCGCAAGATCATGGACACGCAGGACATCGAAGCTGGGTCGTTCCCGTCCATGGGCGTGGCCAAGGAACCTAAGCGGTTCCACGAGCCAAACGGGTACGTTTCCATGCTGGTCCATTTCTTTTGATGTATGCGGATGACATGTTGACGATCGATCTCCGTTTCTTCTCCGCAGTGAACAGCAGCAGCTTGTTGTCGAGGGCGAGAGTGAGCTGGCGCGAACGCTCCGCACGGCCGTGGTCACCCCCTCCAAGCTGCTGCGGTCCATGAAGAAGATCGACATCCAAGCGGGCAGTGCGCCGTCGACGACCGCAACGACGACGACGATGACGACGGCGACCACGAGCGCGACGGGAGCACAACCGCTCGAAAAGAACGCATCGGCCACGGCTGGAAAAGCCTCGGAGAGCGCATAACAGCGAGAGCGACAAGGTAGCATGAACCAAAAAAAAAAATGGAAAAAGCGGACGACCGAATGAAGCCATGTTGTGTGCAACGCATCCACTCATTTAGGGTAGTTCAGTCAGCGCTCCGGTTTGTATCGGGTTAAGAACCGTACTGTAACAGATGTGGCGGGTATCAGCTAACGAAGGATTCTCTTCTGGAATGTTCGTGCTGATGCAGCCACCACCTCTGAAATATAATGTTTGGATCTGTGTGGAATCACGCCGCCATCAAACGGGGCTTGAGATCCAACGTTCCATTTCGGCATGTGTACGCTCCTTGGCGCGAGCCGCCGTCCATCAAGACCATCAACACCGATCCCATAAGCCATGTTTGCGACGGGAAACCTCTCCCTTCAGTACCCAGGCTCTCTCCGCCTCTCGCTGCGCAGGGACGGATGCACGCATGGTGTTCTCGCTTCTTCCAGAAAAATCCGAGCATGCACAGCTTAGTATCAGTTCTCGCAGGTTCCACCAACGAATCGAATCGGGCACCGCCCAACTCGCAACTCGTTGGGCGTTCCCCCACACAGTGCTGCGGCCCGCATTTGACCAACAACCAATTCAACGGAACATGGCGACCGCGGACGAGTGGAAGGCCAAGGGCAACGCCGCGCTCAGCGCCGGCAACGCGCAGGAGGCCGTCTCGTGCTACTCGGAGGCCATCAAGCTCAACGCCAAGGACCACGTGTTCTTCTCGAACCGCTCGGCCGCGTACCTGTCGCTGGGCGACGCGGCGCACGCGC
>JAMFLL010000760.1:0-26508 GCA_027475725.1 Pythium rhizo-oryzae | reverse complement strand
TCGTTCTCATCTTGCCGCCCTGTGGCTGCTTCTGTTCGTCCTAGATACGGTGGGAGTCCTGCTGCATCCCCAAGACTTCGAGGAGCTCCCCATATCACTGCAACTTCAAGCCGGCCGAGTCCGGCGTGGACCAAGCGCAGCTGGAAGGAGGCGAAGGCTTCCGCCATGGACGCCCCACGCCGGCGCACCCACGTATACCTACGTATGCGACAAAGATACGAACGTGACGGCATGCGCAGGATGAGAGAGTGCGACAGGCAACGATGATCATCGGGGTGTATATGCGCTCTTTCTCGGTCTAAACTCTGGGGACGGTCTCCGCTCGTGAACAAGGGTTACAGGCCCGCGAGCTCGCCGAGGTAGATGTTCTTGTCGCCGCCGCAGGAGCCGAGGATGGGCTCGGTCGGGTGGAACGACACCTCGTTCACGCTGGCCGTGTGGCCCGGGAGATGGTACCGCAGCGCGCCCGTGTCGGCGTCCCACACGTACACGTACCGGTCGGAGGAGCCGCACGCCACGAGGCGCATGTCGGCCGACCAGCCGCAGCGTATTAAGTTGCGCTCGAAGCTGTGCTTGGCGCCATGGTAGATTGCGGTCTGGCGCGAGAGCGACGCGTCGCCGCTGCTCGCGGCCACGAACGGCCGCACGTCCCAGCGGCGCACGGTCGCGTCCATGGCGTTCGAAAGCAGGTGGTTGCCGTCGGGGCTGAGCGCGACGCTCGTGACGATGTCGCCGTGGCCGCGCAGCACGAGGCTCACGGCGTCCTTGCGCAGGTCCCACGCCTTGATGTCGCCGTCGAGGCCGCCCGAAAACACCTGCGAGTTGTCGCCCGAAAAGCACACGGCCGTGACCGGGTAACCGTTCTCGAACGTCTTGACTGCGCGCTTCGAGCGCACGTCCCATAGCTTGGTCGTGCCGTCGTCGCTGCCACTCACGACCAGCATCGGCCCCTTGGTGACCGGACAGCAACTGTTGACGACCGCCGTGTGGCCGGCAAACTTCTTCGTGCGCGTCCCGGCCTTGGCGTCCCAGACGCCGACCGTCTTGTCGGCGGACGCCGAGACGACCTGCTGGCTGTCGTAGCTCCACTGCACTTCGAGCACGGCGTTCTTGTGGCCGCTAAGCACGCCGTAGTTCTTGCAGTCGCCGTACACATCCCACAGCACTAGTATACACGGAACAGGAGCAGTTAGTACACAAAATCCGCGTCTTCCAACGCCTCCACATCATCTCGCGTACGTATGGAGCGGTCAAACGAGGCCGATGCGACGTGCTGGCCCGACGGGTCAAACTTGAGCGAGTTGACGCTCGCGCTGTGGCCTGTGAGCAGCATAGTCGGCGCCGCGAGCCCCGACGTGCGCTCGTCGAGCCGCTTGACCGTCACGACCTGCGCGCTCACGGGCACGATGTCGGAGACGCGCGAGCGCTTGACGATCTGCGCGTTCGCGCCCGCGCCACCGGCGCTCGTGAGCGCCGTGGACGCGCCATGGTGGTGGTCCTCGGCTGCCAAGGCCTCGCCGCTCGTGGCCCCGTCGTCGCTCAGACGCCGCTTCGAGGTGCGCGCTGCCGGAGGCGCCATGTGGGTCGCTCGGGTGTTGGGGGCGGCTTCCAATCGCCTTGCCCAACGAGGTGAGTGCAATTCATTTTCCGGGAACCAGGTGCAATTCATTTTTGCTTATTTATGGAAGTGGTACGGATATCCATATCCAACGACTGAATATGGATCCGGCTGGTTTATGTGCACCTGGATGGAAGAGGCTCGAAACGAATTCCGTGAGCTTGCTGAGCGGCTTGCTCGTCATCCCCAGCGTTCGGCAGCATCAGAAACGGAGCGTCTGCTTCTGAGTGCGATACTGTATTGTACAGGAGACTCTCAATCCCTTCACAGGAGCGCCTTTCGGGTGGCCTGCACCGGATCAACGACTCTTGCTCCTCTACAGCGCACATTACGACCTCAACAGTCTCAGTCATCGGTTCTGACGGAGCCCCAGTTCGGAAGATCGCGAGACGGCAGCACCGTTTTGGTTTGTTGAAGAACACACCAGAGAGCATCGCCAAAGCGCATGCGATACACTGCCCCTCCTCCTCTTGTGCGATAAAGGCGATGTGTGGAGCGCCTTCTTCTCAGATGCGAGGAGCTACAGTACACAACACACCTCCTCTCCAGAGTGCATGCATGCTTACTTGAAGAGCGTTTGGGGTACCCCCGCCCACGCGACGACCAAGATATGAATGGGACTGAATCCCATGCGCAGGCGAGAGCCTGAGCTGCGTCGTGGTACGGGATCCCAGCCCACCCCAGTCGGCGAGTGGCTCCACTGGGTGAGTCATTCGGGTTGCACCCAGTGGAGCCATGCGACTGGTGGTGACGACGACGTCCATCCGAGATCGCTCTGCACGCGCATGGCTGGCTGCGTCATGATGTGGCTCTTGTGGACCCCTTGAGACTGGGAGCCGAGTGGGTTCATCGTAATTTTGGATGGGTGGCCGACGTCACGGGGTTGTCGTGTTGTCACCTGTCCCACGCAGCGTCTTCCGCCCTCTCGGCGTTACACACGCGGGCGCTCCCAAGACCAGAAAACGGCCTGCGGCAGATGTATCGGTTTATAGAGTCAATACAATGCTTACAAAGTATTCATATTCGAAATTTATACACCCACGTTTGAATGCAATAACTCATTGTCAAAGGTTATCACTTATGATGGTATATCCGGATACGGTAACATCAACCCATTTCGCTGAGGCGGATTCTCTCTAAAACACAATACCTCTCTAACACACTGCACTTGATCCCCCGCCTAGAAAGGCATTTCCGTTCACTGCGACCTCTACAATAGCATCCATCACGCCTGCTGCCGTTTCGTCTGGATGCCAGCTCCCCACCGTCACGTCAACTCTTTCTCCCGCCCCCTCTGCTCCGCTTGAGTCCCTCGAGGCCATCCGCCGCATCCCAAAGAGCTACACACGCACTCGGCTCCATTCCCCAATTGGTCTCGTGCTTCACAGACCTCTATCCGCGATTCCCCACCCGCCCCCAACGACCCTCGCGCGGCGTACCCTCCCCCACTGTTCTCCATGATCATGAGCCGTCTCCAGAGCACGCGCCTCCAGGGCTTCCTCGTCAAGCGCGGCGAGCGCATCAAGAGCTGGAAGCGCCGCTTCTTCACGTTCGAGAACGGCCAGCTCGCCTACAAGAAGGACGACCGCGACGACGCGCGCATCATCCGCCGCGAGTACGTCGAGAACGTGCTCTACTGGAATGGCATCGCGCACGGCTTCTGCGTGCACCTGAGCTCGGGCCGCGTGCTCTACATGAGCGCGCCGAGCGAGGACGAGGCCTCGCGCTGGTACAACGTCGTCGAGGCCTACGTCAACTCGCAGAAGAAGGCCTCCGAGATGATGAAGCTCGCGGCGCGCAAGCACCTCGACCCCATCGAAGAGTCGGCGCTGGAGCACCTCGAGTTCGCCTGAAGCCCGCTGTCGTGCGTGGCACTGGCGGCCGGACACTCACCCACTTTATCTATTAGCAGTACAATATAGCCCCCGCGCTTGTATCCCCCTCCATTCGTGACGAAGGCTTCCATCCGTAGTGCATTGGCCCTCGAGAATTGCTAGCTGCTCATCGTCGTGGCCACAGGTCCGGGACGGGTTCTAGACCCGTATTCAAACCCGCCGGGTTTCCGCCCGACGACCCGAACTACTCTGCCACGCAAAATTTGGCTGGATTTATTACTGGAATTCCGGGTCACTTGTGGTCAGCACAGCCAAATACGGGTCTGGGAACTGAGCAGTGGGTACAAACCCGTTTTCGTTGTTTTGGCGGCTTAAGATCTCTCACTCGGTCAGTTGCCTCCTTCCCCCCACATCTCCACGACCATGCTCTCGAGCACCAGCGCGCCCACGCCGTCCCCGTCGCCGTCCCCCGCGTCCGCGCGAGGCTTCGCAGCGTTCACGACGCAGACCGGCGGCTTCGCGGCCGCCGTCAGCGCCAGCGCGGGCGGCTCCAACGCTGCGAGTGGTCCGTCCACCCCAGCGACGCCTGCGGCCACGACGAGCGGCTTCTCGTTTGGCGAGTCCTCGACGACGCCTGCGGCCACGGCGAGCGGCTTCTCGTTTGGCGGGTCCCAGGCGACGCCTGCGGCCACGACGGGCGGCTTCTCGTTTGGCGCGTCCTCGGCGACGCCTGCGGCCACGACGGGCGGCTTCTCGTTTGGCGGGTCCTCGGCGACGCCTGCGGCCACGACGGGCGGCTTCTCGTTTGGCGGGTCCCAGGCGACGCCTGCGGCCACGACGAGCGGCTTCTCGTTTGGCGGGTCCCAGGCGACGCCTGCAGGCAAAACGGGCGGTGCGGGCGGCTTCTCCTTCACGGGAAGCTCATCAGCAAAGCCACCGCCGAGCTCGCCCTTCGGACCGCACACCAGCTCCCAGCAGTCGCCGTTCTGGAGGCCAACGCTACCCAGCAGCGGCCAGGGTGTGAGCTCTGTCAGTGTGGGAACGAAATCGAACCCGCTTGGCCGTGGGCTGTCCACACGTGCGTGTTTCGCCGTCAATGACGATCAGCGCTTCGTGAAGCCGGCGTTCCGGGCGAGCAAGCCGTCCGCGTGGTCGACAATCAAGTCGATCGCAGCTGCCAGCGCGGCGCCTCCGTCGGAGCCAACTGCCCCGCCGTCTTTCACTCCGTCGGTGTGGAATGGCGGACCGAGTGTGCCCGGATGGGGTGAACGCGTGCCGGCTCGCACGACGACGACCTACGCACCGACATGGGTCGTCGAGGCCAACGGCCAAAAGTCCCAGTTCATGTCGATCTCGGCTATGCCCGCGCACCAAAATGTGTCCGTGGAGGAGCTCCGGCTCGCCACGCGTGGTGACAGTGCCATCGCTCAGCCCTTCCCATCGCGTAGCCCTGGTCCTTCTAGTACTACCACGGCGCCACGTGGATTTACGTTTGGTGTGGACAGGAACTCGCCTGCGCAGACCTCGACCGTGTTTGGGGTGCCGCCTGCCAGTACGTCCTCTGGAAACCCATTCCCGAGTAGAATGGACTCGGTTGGGGTGCTCACACCACCTCCCTTTTCCATTGACCCGCCCAGCCGAGGCTTTTCGGCCACGATGCGTACTGAAAGTGGTGGCTTCATCTTTGCCGCGCGTCCCACCGCCAGCACCACGACGTCAAACTCGCCGTTTGGCGTCATTCCCACGGGAGCAAGCGGAAGTGTTGCTGTGCCGACTACAGCCCGCGACGGCGATCTCTTTGCCCCGCGCGCGCCTGGGTCGTTCACGCCGCTCTTTGGAACGTCGCCCACGGGTAGTACTGGTAGCATGGATGTGCCCACGGCAGCCCGTGACGGTGATCTCTTTGCCCCGCGTGCACCTGGCACGTACACACCGCTATTCGGAACGCCCAGTGGTGACACGACGGTGCCACCAAAGCCGTCGCTGTTCTGGAAGCCGCCGACTGCGGAGGCACCTCCGTTGCCGGCGCCCCGCCCTGGATTCCTCTTCGGCACGAACGTGGCCTGGACTGGTGATGCTCACCAACCGGAGTTACCGCCACCGAAGTTTGCTTTCACGACGGCCAGTGATGGTGATCAACCCACCAGCAGTGTACGCTTTGGAGGCGCCGAGTCCACCACGGAGCCGACGCCGCCCGTTGATACTGCAACAGTCGCCACAACACGCGAGGCGGAGCTTGCTCCCCAGGAAGGCGTTCCTCCAGTGGAGACAACAGGCTCCTCGGACGCCAACAACGAGCCTGACTCGCTTGCGCTGCCGCGGCTGCCACAGTCATGCGCAAAGATCTCGGGCTCACGCGCCAGGGCCTTCGTACGTCGCGCTGGCGGCACCACGGGCTCCAAAGCATTCGGCACCTATAGCGCGCGCCTTGCTGTGACTGCGATGACCTCGTCGCGCAAATTTTCGCACGAGCTGTCTTCTACCCCCGCGAAGAAGCCAATTGAGCGAGTGGTCGTAGGCCGCCGAGACGCCGAGCCGTGGAAGCACAGCGCCTTCCAGCTCAAGTCTTCGCTCATGGCCACGTCGGTACATGCCATCGCGTCCACCTTCATGGCTGAAACGCAGCAAAGTGAAGCGGAGACGTCCGAGGAGAATGCCGAGGATGACAAGGCGGACGTGCCTGAGCAGGACGACAGCGCGGAGCGATAAAAAGAAACACCACTTTCGACGACGAAGCAAACAACGTCGGTGGATCTCGAGAACTATGATCTTTAGATCATGCATGTCTTCATCACGCCACTAGGACCGATACATGTATGTGTTTCACCGCAGAAACCCGGATAAAAAAAATTCCACGCACTTGAGCCATGAACTTGTTGTTGCTTCAGCCCTCCCACTCGTACTCCCCACGCATACACGCATCACGACCACTCTATGCTTGCCTTGAGCTCACTTACGCATCTGAGACGCACTCCAGGAGCCCGCGCTGCAACTGCCGCTTCATCATCTCGTAAAACTCGACGTCGTTGTCGTCATTCGTACCGGCAGCACACGGCAACCATTGATCGCGGCGCCCATACAGCGCGCGCAGCTTCGCGTTGACAACTTCAAGTCGCGCGTGGAGCCGTTCCCAACGCGGCAGGTTCGTTTCTTCGGCAGTGTCGTTCTCATTGAGCTCGATCGACATGATTCCATTCGCAGGTCCTTGGTCGTTGCTCACGGACGACGTCGCGGACACCGATGTCTGGGTGGAGAGGAACGAGTTGTCGTTCAGCGGCTCGGGCTCTTGTGCTTCGAGTGGCTTGAAGCGCTTCGCCTCCCGTCCTTCACTGCCGGTCCCCTCACAATCGGCCAACGCGCCGCGCTTCAAAGCGTATGCAACTTCCACTCGCGGCGGGCGCTGCGGTGGAAGTTCGACGAACGCCATCGGCGACGTCGGCGGTGACACGACGCCCGCCGACGCGGGCTCCACCGTGAGCTCCACCGCTGGACCGATATCACAAACCGCATCACCGCGTTCCTTCCAGTCCGGAGGCGTCACCGTCGCGCGCGCGTCGCTGGTTTCCCCTCCGCTCCCGCCGGCGTCGTCCTCGCGCAGTAGCCGCATGAAGCCCTTTTTCGTCGCGTTCGCGCGCGGCCCGCTCTTGACCACCGGCAGCTTGCGGCGGTAGCACTCGCTGCGTAGCTGGTTGCACGGAAATCGCTCGTACGGCTCGCGCAGCCGCATCTCTTCCGCCATATCCGCCATCTTCCCCGAGCTTTCCCCGTTCGGCTTAAAAACTGCGAGTGGGTGCGGCAAAAATGCCACCAAGAGTGATGGTCTCTTCAACCAAATGCGTACTTAAAGCGTACTTAGCGATCAACCCCCCAACGGCAAACCGTCAACCCAAGGTTTTGAGGTTTTACGTCTGTTGCTTTTGGCGCGACCAGTGTTTCCTCGCTTCTTCCCCCTCTTTGGGCGCTTCCTCACAGTATTGGAAAAAAGCGACCCGGGGGAATGAGCTTCTCCTTCGGCACGACGGGCGCCGCGGGCGGCGGCTTCGGCTCGGGCGGCACCGGCGCGTTCGGTTCCACGGGCGGCGGCTTCGGCGCGGCCCCCGCGGCGGGCGGCGCGGCGGCCTCGCCCTTTGGCGGCGGCGCCGCGACCGGCGGCTTTGGCGCCACGGGCACGTCCGCGTTCGGCGGCGGCGCCACGGGCGGCTTCGGCTCGGCGATCAAGCCGGCGGCCACGGGCTTTGGCGGCGGCGGCGGGTTTGGCACGACGGCGACCACCGGCGGAGGCATGTTTGGCGCGCAGCCCGCGGCGACGGGCGGCTTTGGCGCGGCCCCCGCGGCCGGCGGCGGGCTGTTCGGCGCGGCGGCGGCCTCGCCCACCGGTGGATTTGGTGCAGCGAGCCCCACGGGATTCGGCGCGGCCACGACGACAACGGGCGGATTCGGGTCCACGGGCAGCGCGTTTGGTGGCGGCGCGACAACCGGGTTTGGCGCGTCGACGGGCACGAGCGCGTTTGGCAACAATGCTGCGGCGTCGCCGTTTGGCGCACCCAAGCCGGCGGCGGCCTCGCCCTTCGGCCAGACCAGCGGCTTTGGCGCGACCTCGGCTTTCGGCAGCGGCGGCGCGACCGGTTTTGGTACGCCCGCTCCCGCGGCGGGAGGTAGCGTGTTTGGTGGAGGTGCCGGCACGAGCGCGTTTGGCGCCAAGAGCCCGAGTCCGTTTGGCGCTGCCCCGACGACCAGCGCGTTTGGTGCCTCGCCTGCTGCGACCGGTGGCTTTGGTGGCTTCGGCGCGGCCGCCGCGGCTCCCGCGCAACCACAAGTGGGCACCGGCACCCCGACCTACGAATTGACGCGCGAACAGGACGGCACAGCGGGCACGGTCAGCTACCACGCGATCACGCGCATGCAGGCGTACGCGCACAAGTCATTTGAAGAGCTTCGATGGGAAGATTACGTCAAGCGCACGAATCCTCAGCAAGCCCAGGCGATTGCGGCATTGAACCAGCCCCAGGCGGCCGCTGCTCCCGGCGGTTTCGGTGCTGCTGCGCAGCCCGCTGCTACGGGTTTTGGTGCGACTAGTGGCTTTGGTTCGACGACCTCAGCATTCGGCGCCACCCCAGCGTCCGGTGGCTTTGGCTCTGCATTTGGAACCACTGCCCCGGCGGCGACCAGCAGCGGATTTGGCTCGTTTGGCTCCCAGCCAGCGACCGGCGGTGGCATGTTCGGCTCGACGACTCGCAGCCTCGGGTTCGGCGCGACGACCACAACTCAACCAGCCACGAGCGCTTTCGGTGCGTCTCCGTCTCCAGGATTCGGTGCGCCTGCCACGGGGGGCTTTGGTTCGACTGGATCGGCGTTCGGCACTAGCTCGTTCGGTGCGCCTGCCGGAGGCCCTGCACAGCCGGCCACCGGTGGCTTTGGAGGCTTCGGCTCGACCGCCACTGGCACGACGGGTGGATTCGGTGCCACTACAGGCGGTGCGTTTGGTAAACCTGCGGGCACGACGGGTGGCTTCGGCTTTGGTGCAACGACGACACAACAACCGGCCCCTGCCGCTGGAGGATTTTTCGGTCAGAATGCGGGCGCAACGCAGCAACCAGCCGGAGGCTCCCTTTTCGGTGGCACCAGCACAGCGACTACCGGCACTGGATTCTCGTTTGGCGGATCAACACCCAAGCCGACTACATCGACAGGCTTTGGTGGATTCGGCACCAACACGACAACGACGGGCACGGGTGGATTTGGTACGGGGGGTGGCTTTGGTACCACCGGAGGCTTCGGCACTGGTGGCACTGGTGGGTTCGGCGCAACGGCGGCGCCCACGCAAGCTGCCGGCGGGACGTCGCTCTTCGGCTCCACTGCAACGGGCACGACTGGAGGCTTTGGGTTTGGGACGAACAACACCGGAGCAGCGGGTGGCACTAGCTTGTTTGGGAGTGCTCCGAAGACGGGCACCGGAATGTTTGGAAGTACGACGGCGACTACCGGTGGTGGTGGCCTCTTCGGCTCGACAACGACCGGAGGAAGCTCGCTGTTCGGCGGTGCTGGCACGGCGAACAAGGGCACGTCGGGGTTCAATTTCGGCGGTGGCGGCGGCTTGACTGCAACGACGGGCACGAGCAGCTTCGGTAGCTTCGGATCGTTTGGATCAGGTGGCGCGACAGCAGCCCCTGCAACTGGTGGCTTTGGAGGAGGCAGTCTGTTTGGGTCAACTCAGGCTGCCCCCGCGACAGCGGCAGCCCCCCAGCCTCAGCAGCCATCGACGCTCACGGCTGCGCCGGATGTCAACCCATACGGAACTGGCGCATTTGGTGCGGGTCTCGTTGAACAGAATGTGAAGGCTGCTCTTGACTCACAATCACTCAAGACGACTTCCAGTGCGGCCTCCAGGCTGAGCACCTTCGCTCAAGATGTTGGATTGCCCCGAGGTCCTCTCGAGAATTCGGTCGCATCCAAGCGAAACCTTCTCAGCAGCAGCCGCTACTCGATCCCTGTCTCGTTCATCCGAGAGTCTGGGTTTAAGGGCACGAAGAGCCGCTTCGCTACCATCACGAGCGCTAGCGCTGCTAGTGCCAGTGGCAATGCCCTTCGATCCAACTCTAGCGATGCAGTGACTGGAAACCAAGATGATGATTTCAAGTTTTCATCATCTCTCTTCCGAAACTCAGTGGCGAAGCGTCTGGTTATCAATAAGACCGACCTTCGTCATGAGTCCTCGTCTTCGCGAAACGGTAGCTCACGCGCGTCGGTTATTCCGCTCTCAGAGGAAGAAGCCGCCTCCGGTTTGGGTGCCAGCTCTGGTCGTAACAACGTGCCGTTGAAGGCAGATGATGAGGGATACTACAGCGTGGTTTTCCGTACTCTGACGAACAAGAAGAGCTTCACGTTGCGACTGAAGCGCTCGGACACTGTAAAGGAGGCTCGCGACGACGTCAAACGCCTTCTTCGTGCCACGATGAGCAGCCCGGTGAGCGATATTCAGCTCCTCTTCAGTGGCCGTGTCGTGAATGAGACTACTTCGATCGAAGATTTGAACCTTCGTGAAGGTGACATCGTGGATGTTGCCATTGTTGAAGACGTAACGGGCGGCAATACCACAGAGCACGACCACGTGACTGTGCCAAAGAAGCCGGCTACAAGTGGCTCGGACTCCCTCGTGAAACCCCAGCCCAGTCGATTCATGTCGTATGCCGACTTCTTGAACTCAGCGATGCGCGAGGAGAAAGAACAACAGGTGTTTGAATCGCACAAGCCAGTCAGCACCGCCTGCCCGAGTCTGAAGAACGAAGACTACTTCACGGTACCATCGCACGACCGACTTAAGCGCATGACTGAGGAGGAGCTGTCGGCTGTCGAGGGATTCACGGTTGGATGCAAGGGACTTGGATCAGTGGAGTGGATCGGTAAGACTGACGTGCGCCACCTGGATCTCGATGAGCTTGTTCATTTCGAGAAGAAGGAAGTGATTGTGTACAAGGATGACGAGAACAAGCACGAGCTCGGCACAGGACTTAACCGTCCGGCTATCGTGGAGTTGCTGGGAATTTTCCCTCCTCGGAAGGTTCAAGACCCAGAGGCGTACAAAGAGAAGGTGAAGCAGCGTACGCGAGATATTGGCTCGACGTACATCGACTACACTCCTTCCACTGGCGTCTGGCGATTCCGCGTAGAGCACTTCAGCCGCTATGGTTTTGACGATGACGATGACGACGAGGACATGGAGCCGAGTGCTGATCCAAAGTCGGCAGCAGTTTTTGGGGACGATCGAAAGAAGATGGCTGTTCCCATGCGTCACCAGCCTGTCGTCTCTGGTCGTGGGTTAGTGTCTAGCGACCGAGTCGGCCTTGTACGGAACTCGGCCATGTACCGAAACCACTCGCAGTTGTCTGGCCGCACAGCGGCCGTCTCTTCGTTTCGTGACTACTCCTCTGATGAAACGATGAACGAAGCGTCCGAGGCCAGCAGTGCCTTCGCTCCGTCTGAACTCGCGACTGAGGCTGTTCCTCACATTGATAACGACGACGAAGCAGACACACCACGAGTCATCCACGATGTCCCAACGTCAACTGTATTTCCGGTAGCTCCGGAACTCCTAAAACTGCAACCGTTGGGTATCGACGCGGAAACCTCGTTGTTGCCAATCTCAACGAAGTCGACGACTTATCAGCTGTTTTTACAAGTTGCAAACCAGTCCGTCGTGGCAAAAAACCAAGCTGACCCGGGTTTGTTCCTTGCGCGTTCGTTTCGCTGCTCGTGGGGACCGAACGGAGAGCTTGTCAACATCGGGAGGCCTCGCACGGTAAACAATACGGCTACCATCGGGCGTACTGTGACCGTCGAGTTCCCTCTCGAGCAGCGCGTTACGTCGCCTGTCTCACTGAACAAGGATGCACTGGAGCTTCACTATGAGTGCTGCCAGTCGAACGTCGACGACAGCGAGCAGGATTCTCCTGTGAACGCATTTGCACTACCGGGAGATGATGGAGTTGTCCGCTGTCTTCGCAAGTATGCGGAGTTTGCGGAGCGCACCCGCAAGCAGTATCCGACTTCCCGTTTTTACCAACGCACGGCGCTTTTATGGAAGCTTGTGCAGGCGCTGTGGGGACAGGAGCACGATGTGTCGGTTCTGAACTCGTCGCAGTTTTGCCCGCTTGCTGCGCGTGACGACCCTCGCGAGGTTGAGAGCATGGAGACGTTCCAGATGGTTGATTTGCGGCGAGAGGCCATTTCTAAGTGGTTTGAGGATGCCCTCAGCTTCGAGGTCGAAAAAAACCATGACGAGGGAGTTGAGTCTGCCAGTGAACAAGGGGTCCTGAAGCTCCTGTGCCAGCACCGCATCGTCGAAGCCGCGGAGATGGCCATGGAGTGTGGGGACTTCCGTCTCTCAACTCTCATCTCCCAGGCAGCGAGTTACGAAGGCTCAGATTTTCGCACGCTCCTCGCTGACCAGTTGTCTCAGTGGAGTGAGAACAGCACGCTCGAGTATGTGGAAGAGGACCTCGTGATGATTTATAGTCTGCTGGCAGGAAGTGTCGAGGTGCTGACTTCGAAGAAGGCCTCCGACATGTCTTGGTTGATGTGCCTGGCGTTGTTCTTTTGGTACAAGCGTGGCCCGGCCACTTCGCTGAAGACCGCGCTGACACTGTACCGTGAGGCTGTAACCAAGTCGCGTGCCAACGGCCCCGCCTCGGAGAGTGCTCCTGACGCAACCAAGGATGATGTCATCATGGAAGTGATGAAGCTTTACGTCGAGGAGGCTGTTTCACTGTGTAGCGTGCTATCTCCCAGTGGCTTTCCTGTCGATTCGAACGACAACGAGCACCTCGACTACGAACTCAGTTGGCACCTCCACAGCGTGCTGCGCGCGATCGGCTTCCGCATCGAGAGAAAGTGGGAGTCCCATATCCACCACAACTACATTCGTCAGCTCGAAGGGGCGGGTCTGTGGGAAGAGGCGATCTACGTCTCGCTCAACATCTCGGATGCGACCGAGCGCGCATCGACGTGTCGCGAGCTCCTGCAGCGCAACGCCGACTTGCTGCGGTCAGCACCAGCGGCCAAGCGCGTGGAGCTGTGCGACAAGTACGCGCTCCCAATGGAGTGGATCGACGAGGCGTTGGCAATCGTGGCGGTGAGCAAGCACCAGTACTACGAGGAGATCGCCCACTGGATGGCCGCGCGACAGTACGAGGAAGCCCATGCGTGCCTCGTGCGTCACATTGCCCCGACATGCTTGTTTTCCGGAGAGAAAAATGTCCTGCTGCAACTTCTCGTCGAGATGGAACCCCACGCCGCCGAGATTTCGCAGTGGACAAGTTGTGGGGCCCACTATGTCGTTGGTGGTGGTCTCGTCCTCGAGTACCTCCGTCTTGAGGGCCAGCAAGGCATTGACGCTGGCGGTGAGGTCGACTTTTTGGATCGTCTCATGACATTGGCTGATAAGCTCTCGCTCGCGCGCGGTAGCCTCGGTGAGGCCAATCAGCCTTCTGTCGGGTCGGACGAGGCCAAGGCGCAGCACCAGCGCAACGCCAGCGAGCTGCTCGTCGCGCGCACGGCGCTGTCGTCGATGCTGGTGGCGCTGTCAACACGCGCTGTCCAGCTGCGCGCGTTGCTGGACACGCAGGAGGAAGACCAGGAGGACGATGGCGAGCAGAGCCAGGGCTCGTCATCCATGGCGACGCCGCTGCCCTACCAGCTTCAGCCCGACTTTCTCTCGAGCCTGTCGGGCCTCGCGCGCGGCCGCGAGACCAAGTTTGTCGAGAGCTACCGCGCGAGCCAGCTTCTGCGTCTCTGCGCAAGCTTTGTCGACTGGCGTGCGTGAGCCGGAGAGGGAAGATCCCACGATTGCCTCTGTTCATTCATGTTCAGGTGAGCCGTGCTCTCCGAGAGACAAGAAGAGACCACGGAAGGTGATGCGGCCGAGATGCATCGCTTCGCCTGTGTGTGTAGGTAGGAGTAGGAAAGCAACAAAAGCTCTCGCTTGGCGGAGAACAACTCGATAGTAGTACCACATGTGCACTCGCAACCCACACGTGTGCAATCAATCTCTCCGGAGACCTCGTATATATGATTCAAGGAAAACCCGACAGAGCATGATCCTGACGATACAGTAGGAACATGCCTCTATCAAATCATATTTCGAACCTCTGAGCCTGTGGGTTTCAGCCAACCATCCAGTCGGAGTCACGGAGCCCAAGGTCGTGCTCCCTGCGGATCCCATCGGCGGCTGCTGATGCTCGCTGGAGGTCTCAGCGGTTTGTGACGCTAGCTGGTTCGCCTCGACCAGGAGCTACGTGGCTTCTTCTCGGGACTGATCGTTACAACCCTTTTGCTCGCCGACCGCAAGAACGGGACGGTCTGGCGGGCAGCCCAAAGCCCACCGATCGTTGAACTGTCCGTGGGTTAACCTTGCCCATCCTCGCCTTTTGCCAGGCGGACACGTGATGGCGCCGATGCGTGCGTTTGTGTCACACACGAATTGTGTGTGTCTGTCTGCCACCTTGCAAGTGCCAAGGTCGTAATGCCCACAGCCGGCTGGAAACCGGGGACACGACCCTTCTCGGGTTACGAGCGCGGCGAGGGTAGAAACGGCGGCTCTTCGTCCAAACGCGATCGTTGCCGGTCGTGATCCGGGGCCTCGCCCACCAATTGCTACCTTTGCACCTAGGGAAGGCGGATCGGCTGTCTGGGCGGCGCCGAGCGACGCGGCGCGGGAGCGGACAGGCTTCACTCGTAACCCTCTGTGAATCCTGCTTGGTGTAGCGAAAGGTCCCGAGTGGACACGGAGGGCCCGACGCCACACATTCTTTCATTCAGCCAGGTGCTGGTCGGATGAAGGCGGTCGGACCAGGGCTCGTTGGTCGGCTGTCGGCCGTCGGCCGCACCATACGTTTTGGTTTCACGAGAGATTTCAACAATCGTCACGTCCTCGTCGGAGACGCAGACAGAGCGCTGGAGCTCTTCGCACCACTCTTCGGTCTCACTTCCAATTTCCACTCGTGCAGAACATAATGAGGCAAAACTGTTCTCTATGATTTCTGTTCCGTGTCTCGTATCGTGTTCCCATCGGAACAGTTCTAGGTCAGAATGAACTCGAGCGCCATCGGTGACGGCCCGCGCAGGATCTCCTCGACGCTGTCGCGGCGCTCCGCGTACCGATGTGAGCCGTCCAGCAGCCACACGACGTCCTCCAGATTGCCCACAACCTGCTGCAGCCCGCGCACGTAGTCGGCCTCGACTGTCTTGGTGACAAACTCGCCGTCTGAGCCAAAGTAGAAGTGGTAGGTGCACGGATAGTGCACTTCCTTGTCCAGCACGTCGTCTAGCAGGTCCTGGTAGTGGACCAGGTGCGGGAACATGCGCTGGATCGTGGCGAGCGTGTACTTGGTATGGAGCGACCCGCGCATGACGACGACGGGCGCGTCCGCGCTTCCATGGACCTGGAAAGAGAGGAGATCAAAGAACATGAACGTGTCCGTCTCGTGGAGAACATCTTTCGAGGAGAACGATCGGCCGGGCGAGATACAAGTCGACGGCGCGCTTGCGTCCCGACTGGGCGTCGAGTATCCGGAGCCGGCGGACGAGCGCCGCTCGTCCTGCGATGATGGCTCGGCGTGCGAGAACGACGCATCGTACTGGATCCCGCAGTCGCGTGCGCGCACGAAGTACTCGAAGATCATGCCGACGACAGCCTCGCTCACGTCGAAAGGATTCCGGTAGGCGAGTTCGTCTCGCACGCGAAGGAACTGTTCCAAGTCCTGCACTTGCTTGCGGAGCCGCGCCACGGACTCTTCCAGGTCGGTGGCGTGTTCCTTGTTCTTCTTGCGGTAGTACTTGCCGCGCTCGCTATTGGTCATCTTGGGCAGCTTGGCGACGCGGCCGCGGCGCCGACGCGGCACGGAAGAGAGAGCTTGGCTGTGCGTGAGACTTGCTGACGTACATTTCGTCATTTTTGCACCCAGTGAAGAGTTGCGCCGGGTGGGGGTCTCGTGGCCGGGAACAAATTTGGTTATGCACGTCCGCTGCGGGGAAAGATGCCTTCTGCGCGGACGGCTGCCGCGCCATCGTGGATTTAGGGTGGGGGAGGGGAGAACAGCTTTGCGCGGCGCCCACTCCCAATACGAATCGACGCGGCGCAGCAAAAAACGGTTCTTCGCGTCCACCCTTCCCACAGTCACCAAGATTAGCCGACAGCGTCAGTTGGGAACACGCACGCGGCGCCGTTTATTCCCGCGCGGCCCATCCCCCCTCTCGCCCTTGGCATACGTAGGGACTGCAGAAAGATACTACAGTACCGTAGGCCGTGGATGGAAGCAAATGCGGGTGACTCACTGATCCAGAACAACTAGACGTCAGGACGATCCCGGGGATGGAGACGCGGCGAGGGCACGCGGCGGAGATCCATTTCCAGCTCTGATCGCTCTACTGCCTCGGGTTGTCTATCTTGGGTCTGCTTTCGACGCCGACTTGTGTTCTGAGGTCGCGTCGCGTTTTCGTTCTGCACTCGGGAGATCGATCTCCCCCCAGCCAACGCGGTAAAGACACGGGCACAGCGTGGCGTTGGCGGTTTCCGAAACCGTCCTGATCCCTCTTGTCTTTGCTCTTGGCTCGGGAAGCGCCCAAGGGGTAGGAAAGACCGTTTCGGATTTTCGTTTATTCTGTGGTTTTCCTTCTACATTTGCTCCTCTCAACCATGGGCGAGACTCGACTATCCCTCGTCACTGGCGCCAAACCCCAAGAAAAACTGTTCCAGATCCCACGGCTGTGTATATTTTCAGAGGCCTGCACGCCCGCCACCTTCCAACGCGAACCTCTGGAATTAGCATCAGGGCGAGAAGACGCTGGCTGCGCTCAGCTGGGAATAGTTGGCGCGACCCTTGGAGGCCGGGGCAACCAGGCGTACGCTCATGTAGGTGTGTTATCGCTTTAACTGGGGCCATCCAATGCGAAGCGTCGCCCTGGCATCACCGCAGCATGCGTGCGGATGGAACCGAAGAAGCGGGGAGAGAGGGGGGGAGGGGAGCGGAGCGGAGAATGAGTCGCCCAGAACAGTTTTCTAATGTACCGTAGATCGGAATGTTCTCCCCCACCACCCACCACATAACACGGTACATTGTGGAGGCATCATTCAACGCCCATGTCGTGCGTGCCATCGGCAAGGAGGTACACTGTACTGTATGCTCTCGACGACTCAAAGTGCCGTGGACTAATGTTCCATCAGTTTGTGATGCGCTCGCTTCTAGAAGAATGGACACTGGGCCCCATACAGCCAGAGTCTGGTTTTTGCATTGTGTAAAGCTGTCGCTGGATGTTCCACTTTCGTTCTCCCCCATAGAACAGCTTCTGAAAACCCGTGAAACACGCAACGCAGCACACCAATGAAAACAATTACGCTAAAATGTAGTTCATCGACATGTCGGAGGGCCTCGCAGCACGTCTTCAAGGCTGTCACGTCGCTCTGCGTACCGATGCGACCCATCCAGCAGCCACACGACGTCTTCCAAACGGCCCACGATTTGGTGCAGCCCCTGAACGTAGTCGGCCTCCACCGTCTTGGTGTAAAACTCGCCATCCGGGCCAAAGTAGAAATGGTACGTACACGGGTAGCGCGTCTCTTTGTCCAGCACGTCGTCCAGCAGGTCTTGGTAGTGGAGCAGGTGCGGGAACATTCGATTGATGGTGGCGAGCGTGTACTTGGTGTGGAGCGATCCACGCATGACGACGACCGGCGCCTCCGCACTACCCTCCGTGTGGAGCGAGAGGAGATCAAAGAACAAGAACGTGCTCGGAACGTCAACGTCGCAGCTACTGTCGTTGCCCCAGAAGCGCATCATCGACTGCATGCTCGAGAGGTTCAACGGGTCCGCTACGTATGTGCTTGATGGACCCGAGCTCCAGTACGTCGACGTGGCGGTGGGGGCGTCGGCGCTCTCGGGGGCTGCGAACGATGTTTCGTACTGCAAGCCGTAGGCTCTCCGGTCGCGCACGAAGTACTCAAAGATCAGCCCGACGATCGACTCGCACGCGTCGTACGGGTTCCGGTACGCGAGCTCGTCGCGCACGCGCACGAAGAGCTCGAGGTCGCGCACCTGCTTGCGCAGCTTGGTCACGGAGCGTTCGAGCCCGAGCTCGTGGTCCTTGTACTTTTGCCGGTAGTACTTGCCGCGCTCGCTGTTGTTCATCTTGGGCAGCTTGGCGACGCGGCCCATGCGGCGGTGCCGCCTCCGCGGCTCGCTGGGTGCCGACGTGGACGACGTCGTGGGGGCCATCGGGGGGTAAGGAAGGACGTGGGCGGGGCGGAGACGATTGAACTGTGGCTGCGCGGGCGAGACGACGACCCCCCGCGATCGATCGAGGACGACCGGCGTCAACTCTCTCTCGTGCCCGCTTCACTTGGCGGTTCCTTCGTCCCCTCCCCTCCTCCTCCTCCCAACTTGTTCTCCGCTCGGCCGCTCCACACCAACCCTATGATGTGTGTGTGTGTGTGCGAGCGGGATTCTCGCCCAGGTCGGATCGGAATTGGGCTGCTGCTGCACCGGACGTTTCAGCGGCTGGAACCAAAGTGAAACGCTTTTGATCTCCTCCGGATGATCCGCACGCACTGATTGGCTGGAAATTGCTCGGAGGTGCCCGGTGGTCGCTGGTTTTGGTCGGGCAGAGGCTACATACAGGGTCGAAGCCCCGGCTGCTCCGCACCACTGGCGCGTGGACTGCGCCGCGTGTGCTTGGGGCCAAAGTTAAAACGGTCACCCGCAGCGCTCACGCAGTTGCGTGCAGAAGCGGAGCGGAGCGGTCGTGGATGAATGGTTCTTAGCTTTTTGATCCACAGGTATCCCTAGTGGCCATATGACCGTGTGCGCCGAAAGAATATGAAAACTGGGATACCCGAGTCAGCTCCTGTTCACTCAGCAGCACTGGCAGTCGTCTCGAGCTCGAGGGGGCACCGGGGGCATCGTGTGCCCACGAATACAGTCAACAACATTCGGAGCGGGAAAATGCGTTCCGTCACGGCCCTGCGAGTGGGCAGCGCGGGCGCATCCACGTCACGCGTGTCTGTGGCACCGTGGAAAATAAAAAAATTCTCTTTCCCTCCGCGTGGTCGCACGGCCCATGCACTTCTTTCCGTGGTGTTCCGTGGCGCGAGCGCGGGTCCTTCGATATTTTTTTGTTTGTGTGCGGTGTGTTCTGATGCTCGATGTGCTCCAGAAGAGCCACAGTAGTACAAACGCACGTCCGGGCTAGGTGCTCGGGCGGGACGGGAATGAAACGGCAGTGCTGGAAGAAGTTTGACGAGGGAAAGGGCAAGGCGCTTTCGGTACAGGAACAAGCGAGCGGAGAACAAATCCGAACGAAACTGCGTTCCGAAACACGGTTGCCGCCGCCTCTGGTTGACCCACCGTGGGCTGCTTCATTTGACAGCTTTCGGAATTGCGGGGGCCATCACAACGTCGGTGGATGGAAATCCACCTGGGACCCAAACTGGTGCCCTCCCCCCTCTCGGCGCTCCCTGCGGCAACACCAGACGAGCCAGCTTGTCGTGGTCCATCCTCTTTTCTCTGTACATTCGCAACGGCTGCGTGGCTGTGCTCAGATGCGGCGCATCCGTTGGTGCCTTCGATGGTTTGGGAGCACCCAGGAGGTGCGAAGAACATACTCGGCGTGGGAGCGGGGAAACAGGACGGAAATAGTGTTGCAGGCGGTCTGGGCGGCGGCCTCGCGTGCAGTATAAAGAGAACTCTGGTGGCGGGGGGCGCGTCGCCACGTGTCCATGCGATCATGCGTGGTTCATTTCCTCGATTCGCGGTTTCCGCGGAGAACAATCTCCGCTCAGCACAGGGGAGATGAAAAAAAAAAACCACTCGCGGCTGTGCACCTGTGGTTGGAGTTCTTACTGTACTTTGACGGAGACACAGTCTCAGCTCCACCCACACTCACCCTGAGTCGGTGCCAGTGCGATGCGGCTTGGAGACCAGAATGACTCAACACGTCGGCCGCGTCGGCTCCAACCAGTCAGCCCCGGCCAGGCCCCTCTGGGTTGGTAAGGCACCAACCAGATCATGGGTAAACGTTGAAGTTGATGAACAGCAGCTATCGGTTTTAGCAGGTCCTGCACTTCACCACCGCGCTGGAGTGACGTAGATGTCATTAATCCGTGCCGTGTGCGTTATCGGAAAAACATTTTCTCGCCCGCGTGGCTTCTTGCGCACAATGCGGAGTTTGTCACTGCCACAGGAGACGACATTATGTCTGCATCCGGAGCTGTCGAGGTCAGCCGATATCCATTGTGGCCGCTTCTCTTTCTGCTCCTCGAACACACTACGAGTATTGATGCTATGTGCGTGTCCGGTACCAGAGAGACCCTCCCCCATGTGTACGAGGGTGATAGACGGAGGACGGTGGCGAGTTGGCGGATTTGGTGCGAGACATCCTCTTCGTCGTCGGGGTCTTCGGCAGTACGCTTGATCGCCGTGATATGAGCTGGGATGAGGCGGTTCATCGCATTCCGCATTCCATCACGATTGGTGTTGGAGGCAACTGAATAGACCGGTGTTTCTTGTCGTTGCAGAGTGTCCAACGAGTGTGAAAGACTACGCAGCACGCGTCGTTCCAGAGGAGGCACGATTGCGGCGCGTGTCGACGACGGTTGACGCAGCGTGAAGTCATTTCCGAAGAGAACATCTTTCCACCTCGGCGCAGCGAGCACTACACTGACGTAGCTGGTCGACATGGAATTGGATTCACTTTTGAAGCCATCGCATCGTTCGGTGTCGTACATCGCCAGCAATGCTTCTTTTTTTTTTTTTTTGGGGGGGGGGGGGGGGAGGTCGACTATGACCATTGCGTTCGCTTGTATTTCCGCGTACTCTAACACACAAACACTGCTGTTATACACGTGTCCTGGCAGTACGACAGGATCGTACCTGGTCGAGGTCGATCAGGGCGGGTGTCGAAGGTGATGGATAGAGCAGCGGTATTTCTTTTGATTGTGGAGAGATTGAAGAGTGGGAGAGGCGACACAGCTCACAGCACAGTTGCGACGCGTGTTGATGAGCGATACGGTCGACGCAGAGTGACGTCTGTTCCGAAGAGAACTTCTTGAGGAAAGCATGACACAACGGTACGCCTCGGGTAGTGTCTTTTCCGAAGAAAACCTCTCGAGGTGTGCCCTTGCGTGATGCTTTCCAATGGTCGCGTGGTTGGGCACTGCGGCTGGAATGCGGAAATCTCCGAACCATCGCTACGTGACCGTGACGGAGCCGTTTGTGCCGTAGCGTAAACAGGGAAATGGTCGATTCGCTAAAGCTGTACGGGCTACCGGCTTTACGTGGGATGTCGAACTGTCTGTGCTCATTCATGTTTTTCAACATCATCAGCCCGCGCATTCTCACTTCAACAAAAAAAATTGTGAGCGACCTGTTGGTCCACCACACGTTTGCAATCCACAGACCACAACAATCGTACCCCGTATCAATTGAGTGAAAGCATCACGAGGCATGGTCATCAGCGTCTCGGTGGACAGCGAGTGACATGTCCCTTGTTCCTCGGATTCATCATCAGCACAGCCGCAACATTGTAACCTGCGCGCACGTGAGGCCGATCACTGACGCCAAAGCTTTCACATGATACGAAACGTACCATGTATTGTCTTCATGGCAGCAAATTTATTCGACCGATAATGATCACGCCAGTTTTACTGACGAAACAACGAAGTGTCGGTCCTGATTGCCATCTTCGGGGCCGAAAGCCGTGGGGTTACCTATGATGGAGCTCGTGTACGGTTCTGTGTGTCGATAGGCGAGCGGCTCTTCCTCTGATGGGTGTTGAGCATCCTTTTCACGAGCTAGCTCCTCGCAACCGCAAATCAGTTGGGCTTTCATGGCACTGGTAGGCACTAGGAAGTGTCGCATGTGAGCCGTTGTGCACTGGGTGACGCACCAATCCTTAATCGAGCAGTCATGGGGACTCTTGAGCGGAATGCCAACGGGGCTGTCTGACCAAATCGATCAAAACTCTCATGCTACGACGAGCATCCTCAACGAGATGTCTTAGCGCAGATCAAAGCGAAACAAGCGTATGTTCTTCGACTCGGTCGCGCGCAGCTGTGTTCATCTTCTATATCATGACGTTAGCGGTGGAGGTGGCCAACTCTTTCAATCAGCACGTGCGAAGTTGTCAGTTCACAGCGATCTCATCAGTGGGCACGGGCCTGCTCACTCGCTGTCTCTCTTCGACGCTCGAATGGCGACTCGCTCGTCCTCTGGTGGTCACAAGACGCCGTTGGTCTGCTGGCGGAAGAGCGGAGGCGACACGCGTGCTGCCCTTGCTGTTCGCGATGACGCTGACACGGAAGCGCTCGATCTCGTGCGTGTTTTTTCAGCAGACAGTCGAGCGGCGAGCGAGCAAAGCACCAGAGGGAGGCGTAGGGACCGACGGCTGCCGCCTCACAGCGCCCCGCCGAGCGCCATCGCCACGCGCGCGTACGATTGAGCTCCTCGCGGGTCGCCCAATAGCGCTCGCCACGCTGCTGATCTCGTCGCGACGAGCCCAGAACGGTTCTGGCGGTGAGATGAGCGACTCGGAGCGTGTCTATCGTTGGAATAACCAGAAACAAAAGGTTGCTTCTCGTTAGTTGGTTCTCGAAAGAGGCCTGCCTATTTTGGTAGACTCTCCATTACAGCGAGCGCTCTGATTGGTGGATATTGTGAAGAGGGACCTTTGGTGTTCGTTCCTCCTGAGCCCGGACAGGATGCCTCGTGTGGAGCTCACAACTTGTGAGTCACAAGTTCTGTTTGTGAGTCGCAACCCAGTTGGAAGCCCATCGCATCCTCCGCTCCCGTGAACTCCTGTCTCCGCGTTCCACCACTCGGCTCCGGCACATGCACCTCCAACGCATCCGCGCTGGGAGGTGTCGTGCGGTGCTATACCCAAGGTTGTTCACGATGCACCTTGAACATCGAGCACGATGGGCAAAGTTTCTCTCCGCACTTCCGGACTGGGTCCGACAGCTATGTCTCAGAAGCGAACTGCAACATTCAGCTCTCCTCACAGGACATGGTGGAAAAAATTCTGTACTTCATCTAGGCACGCTGGTATCTTTTTGCAGTACTCTTCTATGAATCACACTAAAGTAGTACTCTTTCTTCCCACTAAGTGGCCTCTCAGAATGTCACTATTTGGAGTTTGGTCTCGGCGTTCAGAAAGAAGAGAGAGAGAGAGCACTTGGCGCGTGGGTTCCCCTTCCTGGCCGTCCAGGAGGGGACCATTGTGACGACATTCCATGCGGCATTCTCTCGACGTCTGCGAAGGCGACGCTAGTTTAGGTAGAGTAACTTCTCTATTTTAGGCTAGCAACTCCGACGCGTAATACGTAATTCAGTCAGTCAGTCAGAGAGAGAGCAAATGGCACGAGGAGCGCGGCCGGCCGCCGCCGCCGGAGGTGGCAGCGCGCTGCGCAAGCGCGTGCTGGGCGAGCGCGCCTCCTCCTCCTCTGCCACTGCCACTGCCATGGCAGTCGACGATGGGCCGTCGGTCGTGCTGGGCTCGGCCCAGGCCAACGCGTATTTCAACGCCAAGCGTCTCAAGCAGGGCGGCGCGGGTGCGGGCCGCAAACGCCGCGCGTCGGCCGCCGACCCCGCTGGCGACCACGAGGACGCGGTGCCAGCGACGCGCGACGCCGCGGCCTTTCGGTTCGCTGTGCGGCCCGTAAGCGAGACCACGGAGATTCTGCGCCGCGTGGACGCGCGCGAGGACGCGTGGCGCCGCGCGTCGCCGCGCCACGCTTGGCCCTCGCATGAACATGTAGGTCATGGCAGCATCCCGTGGCATGGCACTTGGTGGTTTAGACGGCGTCTAACCCTCCGCGTTCTGGATTGTTCGGTTAGTCGTTCCGGCGGTGGGGGACCCAACTGCGCGCCGGGTTTAGCGTGCTGCTCCACGGAGTCGGCTCCAAGCTCGCGCTGCTCCAGGTAAGACCCGTCTAACGTACGCGTTCGTCCAGTGCTGTCGTCTTACTACGTCGTATCTATGCACACGTAGTCATTTGCCGACTCGCTGCCCGAGAGCGCGTACGTCGTCCACGTGCACGGCGAGCTGCCGTCCGTGGCGCTGCGCGAGGTGCTCGCGCTGCTGCAGCACGAGGTGCTCGAGATGCCCGCCGCGGACGCCGCGCCCCTCGCGTCGCTCTCGTTCCTCCAGCAGGTACGCGTTAGATCTGCGTCTATCCCAGCAGAGACCGCACGTCTAACGCAATTATTGTTATTGTCCAAGTGCCGCGCGCTCGTGGACTTCGCGTTCGCGCACCGTGACCAGGGCGCGCCGGACGTGTATCTGCTCGTGCACTCGCTGGACGGGCCGGCGCTGCGCGACCCGGAGCTCCAGGCCGGGCTCGCGCGGCTCGCGAGGGCGCCGCCCGTGCACCTGCTGGCGACCGTGGAGAGCGTGAACGCGCCGGCGCTCTGGGCAGAGGACGACGTTCAGCGCTTCCGCTGGGTACACCACCGCGTGGACACGCTGCGCGCGCACACGCGGGAGATCGACCTGCGCGTCTCGGCAGGCGCGAGTAAGGCCGCCGAGCAGTCGATCAGCGGCGTGCGGTACATCCTCCAGAGCCTCACGCCCACGGACGTGGGCACGCTGCGGCTCATCGCGCAGCAGCAGCTCGCGAGCGGCGCCAGCAGCGACAGCAAATCGACCACCAACAACGACAGCGACTCCATGACTGCTAGCGCGGCAGCAGGTGCCAAGACCAAGGCCAAGGCAAAGCCACCCTCGGCGCGCCGCGTGGAGAAGCATGCCGACTACCACGCCGTATACGCCGCGAGCCGCAGGCTACTGCTCCACGCGACCATGCAGTCGTTCAAGAACTCGATTAAGTGCCTCCAGGACAACGGGCTCGTGCGGCTGCTGCGCGTGAAGAACACAGAGAAGCTGCTCATCCCACTGGCCGACGAGCTCATCCAGAGCGACATCATCGCCACCGCTGGGGGCACAACTAGTACGTCGAGAAAATGATCGTATTTTATGACTTGGCTGCATGGGATTCGAAAATCGGGGTGTTTCTCACAGATAGATCTTCTAGCGACCCTTAAAGCGAGATAATGATCTCCTCGATCGTCGTCAATTCACGCCCAATACCTTCAGCACCACTCACGAGACAGTTGAGTAGCAATAGCTCTTCCATCGACACTTTCTCGAAGCGATTGCATTCCATCAGCCACTCGACGTACGCCGACTTCATGGACGCGGCAAAGTCACCCAAACTAAAGTCGGCCACGTTCAGAACGTCGTGCTGCCGGCACACGGGTTCCCGACCGAGTGGCGATGGGACGGTCGGCCGTGGAAGTGGCTCGGCAATGGACGGCTGGGGTCGGAGCGGTGGCAACACTGCAGCTGCCTTGGGGGCGTTGGACTCGTTTAGTGGTGGTGCTGTGAATGCTGTGGGTGCTACTGGTGTAGTTGGCTCGATTGCACTCGCACTACTCTGGTCGTTCCCACTTTGCTTTTCCACAATCTGCCGCAACCGCTCGACTTCTGCGATCGCATCCGCTTTGGGTTTGCGGCGCGTGTACACTTCCACTTCGAGCTTGAGCCCATTGTCGAGCGCCTTCGTGAACTCTTCGAACGATACTTTGCCGCTTTTGTCGGCGTTGACCACTTCCATGAACCGCTCGACGTACTCTTGGATTTGTTGCTCTCTGATCCCACCCGATTGCGCGAAGATCGCTTCTAGCATGAGCGCGACTTCCTCGGCGTCGATCTCCCCACTGCAGTCTTTATCGGCGAGACGGAACGCTTCTTTCATCTGCATGAACAATGCGGTCTGCTCTTGGTCCGCGTACCCAAAGCGCTCGCCAAAGAGCAAGTCGAGCGTCTCGAACGTCTCGCGCACGGCCTGCTCAAACTTGTTGCTGGTCGTGACCCAGCGATTGTGGGTGCTCTCGTTATCTAGCAGCGAGCGCCGCGACATCCCGTGCGTCGTGCGGATGTCGATCAAGTGTTTCGTGGTCAATTTAGCCTTCTTGATGCGGTAGCTGTACCAGCTGACGAGCTTGTACAGTACGTTGTTGTTGTTGAGCAAGCGGTAGCAACTGTCCAGCACCGCTTTGTACTTGGCGTACGAGAACGACGGACGCCACAAAATCGGTTCTTTGCTCGCTTCCAGCAGCAGTTTGTTTTGCTTGGCGAGCAGAATCGGTACTCGGATCTGCAGAATTCTACGCACGTCTTCCATGGTCGCGTCGCTCAAGTCGTCGTCGGTCGACAGATGGTGACTGAACAGGATAGTGAACGCTTTGTTCAGCTCGCCAAGCGATTCCTGAATGTTTTTGCGCAACAGACTCGACGCACTCTCGGGGAAGAACGCCATTTCCACGAAGATAAACAGCAGCACACCGATCGAGGTCTGCGCCATGCTCGAGTATGACGCCGTCCCAAGCGTGGTATCGGACCCACAGTAGTCAGTCTGTTTCAGCATGATCCCGGTCGCAATGAACGCCGACACCAGGCCCGCGTACGCGCCAAACCCACCGCTGAAACTCACGTACATCGACGCCGCGACCC
>JAMFLL010000759.1:0-26532 GCA_027475725.1 Pythium rhizo-oryzae | reverse complement strand
GGCAAGGTTCACAACGCGGCGCACAACGTGAAGGAAGACGTGAAGCACGCCGGAGGCCGTGACACCACGTACGACCCGAACTACGACCAGACGCGCGGCAACCAGCATAATGCTGCCGGTGCGCCGACCTCGGCCTCGCGCACGGCTGGTACCACCGGCACTGCTGCTGGCGCCGGTGCCATGACTGGTGCTGGCACTATGAACAGCAACGCGACCGCGACCGGCGCACGCTCGACCAACCCGAACGCGGGTAACATCCAGGTCGGTGGCAGCGCCACGCCTGCCACAGCGCCCCAACAGCCCATCCAGAAGAACTTCTTCCAGGACCACATGCACGCCGCAACCGCCGGCGCCTACAGCCCGCACGCCAAGGAGCTACTGGACGCGCTCGTGCTCAAGGGTTTCGTAACGCCGCACAAGGAGCCCAAGCCCGAGAAGGCAGGCGTGCCGACGCCCAGCAAGCCTGGCGCCGCGACCGCGACCGCGGCGGCACCCCCTGGCGCCAGCACTACGGCTGGCGCCGTGGCCCAGAACCTCGAGCTCTTCGACAACACGCTGCTCGTGGCACTCGATAAGCGCATCGCCGACGAAAAGGCCCGCGCGGCCGGTCCGACGGTCTGGGACGTCGCGGACGGCGCTGTGTTCGCCGGCATGGTCAGCCGCAAGGCCGGTCTGATCGAGAAGGTCATCCACGGCAAGGAGACGTACGTGGTCGTGAACGAGCGTGTCCGGTCGCTAACGGTGTTCAAGACGGACGTGAGCCGCAAGCCGATCACTCAGCTCAGCGGCCAAGCGCTCCGTGTTGCGCTTGACACGGAGCACTTCGACCACGGCATCAAGGTCTGGGACGAGAAGGACTCGGAGCTGCTCAGTGGTGCGAGCCAGCGCGAGACCGACACGCTTGCGCAGGCCTTGGCGAAGATTGGTGCGTCCATGAGCGGTGCTTACGGCCACGGCCTCACTAAGACGACAGCTGAGAAGGTGGGCCAGGACGTGAAGAAGGCCGTGGGCGCCGACCACCATGACAGCCCCGGCCACTCGACCGCGCACAAGTCGCCGGCCGGCGACCACATCTCATACGTGACGCCGCCCACGCAGCAGTCTTCTGCCGGCTACGACCAGCACCCCACGGGCAAGCTCGTCGGTGAGGGTGCCTTGGGCGCTGAGCACCGCGGACACCACTCGCCGACGACGACGGCGACGCGGTCGGCGACCCACACCACTGGCGACGAGCTGCACGGCGAGCCGCACTTGCTGCACAACCAGCACAAGGGCTGGGAGAACGACCAGATCAACGCCGCACACGGAGACCGCCACCACAACGTGATGAAGACGACGCCCGACGGCAACGTCCAGTCGCAACAGCACGGCATGGAGAAGCTGGGTCTTGGTGACCGCCACCAGGAGCCGTACCAGCAGCAGCAGCAGCAGTACCAGCAGCCGCAAGAGTACCAGCAGTCGCAGCAGTACCAGCAGCCGCAGCACCACGGCATGGAGAAGCTGGGTCTCGGTGACCGCCGCCAGGAGCCGTACCAGCAGCAGCAGCAGCAGTACCAGCAGCCGCAGCAGCACGGCATGGAGAAGCTCGGCCTCGGCGACCACCACCAGCAGCAGTACCAGCAGCCGCAAGAGTACCAGCAGTCGCAGCAGTACCAGCAGCCGCAGCACCACGGCATGGAGAAGATGGGTCTCGGTGACCAGCAGCAGCAGTTCCAGCAGCAGTACCAGCAGCAGCAGCAGCAGTATCACCAGCAGCAACAGTACCAGCAGCCCAACCAGCACGGTTTGACGACGGACAACACCTACGTCAAGCGCGACGATGGCGAGCCGCGCGGCTTCGCGAAGGTGAGCAATCCGACCATGACCCCGTAAGTAGGCCACGGTACTCGACTCCTCAGGGCGACCCCGCATCCATCTTTTATTCTTCCTTGAACACTACTTCGTACGCAGTACATAATTTCCCTTCCACTGCCTTCGTCTTTAGCCATACATCCGCGTCACGTAGCCATGTCATCTTCAATCCCTGACTGACGGGAAGCCATCGTCGGCTGGATCGCTGCGATTCTCCCCAGTGTGAACATTGAAACGACACCTGTGTGAACGAGAAGCATCGAAGAGCGTATCACCACCAGCACCAACGTCATCCACAAATGAAATATAACATTATGACCAAGCAGCATTTTCAAACAGCCTCGCGCAGTGAGCATGCCACCCTACTCGCGTCGTCTGGCTCCTACAGCTTGGCTCGACGCGTGTTGGGGTTCGCGATTCACGGCTTGGGCTCCGCAGCCTCCTCGGCGGGCGCCGCGACCGGCTCGCCGACCTTCTGCTCGAGCAGGAACTTGATGTCGTCCTCAAACGAGAACGGCAGGTCCTTGGGCGCGAAGCGCTTGTACGGCTTGCCGTTGCGGTCCACGAGGAACTTGGTGAAGTTCCACTTGACAAAGTTGCCGAACGAGCCGGGCAGCTGCGCCTTGAGGTACGTGAACACCGGGCGCGCGTTCGCGCCGTTCACGTCGCTCTTTTCGAAGAACGGGAACGTGGCGTTGTACTTCTTGACAAACTCCATAATCTCCTCGTGGGTGCCCGGCTCCTGGCGCGCAAACTGGTTGCACGGGAACGCGAGGATCTGGAGGCCCTGGTCGCGGTACTTCTCATCAAGCGCCGCGAGCTCCGGGTAGTTGGTCGGCGTGAGCCCGCACTGGCTCGAGACGTTCACGATGAGCAGCACCTTGCCCTTGTACTGGTCCATGCCCACTTCCTTGCCCTGCATGTCGCGGTCCTTGAGCTCGTAGATGCTCTGGACGTTCTCGGCGTCCACGTTGAACGCCTCGCGGTACGTGGCGCCGGCGTTGATGATCGAGTTGAGCCACTCGTCCTGCGCGTCCTTGGACGAGACGCCGAGGAACACGGCCTCCTTCTCGTTCCAGACCTTGATGCCGTGCTCGAGCGTCTTGTCAAACTCGACAAACGCGCCGGCGAGGTCCAGCTTGGCCTTGAGCTCGAGCGCGGCGTCGTCGTCGAAGAGGAAGAGCCCCTTGAGCTTGTCGTTGGCCACGGCGTAGGCGTCCTTGGCGCCAAACACGCGCGCCGCGCGCTTCACGGCGCCGGCCTGGATCGCGCCGTCGCGCACGCTCCAGACCGAGTGCTCGCTCGCGCGGCCCGCGGTCTTGTTGTCCGTGGGCACGAAGAACGCGTGCGGGAGCTTGGCAAAGCCCTCAAGCAGCTTGGCCGACGCGTCGTCCTCCTTGTGGAGCGCCAGCGCGCCGCGCAGCACGAGCGCGTCGACCACGGCGGCGGCGTCGGCCTCGGCGCCCAGCGTCTTCTTCACGGCATCCGTGAGCTTCTCGGGCTTGACGCCGAACGCCGAGGAGAAGAGCGAGAGCGATTGGACGCCGTAGACCTTGTCCTTGGCGAGCGCGTCGGCGACCGTCGCGGCCTGCTGCTGCAGCGACTCGGAGAGCTTCTCGAACGCGCGGTAGCGGTCGAACACGCGGCCGTGGAGCGGGAGCGGCATGTTTTAGGAGGAGGGTTTGCTGGATTTAATCCGGAGTGGTCCGGAGCTTGGAGGGGAAAGTTGGGAAATGCGATATGTTGAGGCGGAGCGGACGGGGGACCCGACGGCGGCGGAGAACAGCGCAGGCCATTTTTGTTCTCTGCTCCACACGCATGGTCGGTGGTGCGAGGTTCGCTTGACGGCGCGCGAGCTTGGTCTTCACAAAGAGTGGGACGTGCGGTCGTAAACGACCATCAACGCGCCAATCAGCTGGCAGATGATGGATACATAGTGCGCGAAAAGAGGGATCAAACGTGCCGAAACTGTTCGTTTTGGCAGGATTATGTAAGCATGCGACAGCTGTGCAAAAGGCTCGTCCCGACGGCTTTCCACAAGCTTCTGAAGGAAACGCGGGGCGCCAAATGGGGCTACAGTACCTCATCACGGTCCCTGCCTGGCTCGTGTGTCGACTCAACAGAGAACACGCCGTCGACTGCGTCTCTGGAAGGCGCATGGTCTGTTCCTCAGGAGCTCTTCAACGTCGTTGTGTGTCCGCCATTTCAGTGCCTGTGTTTTTCCCCCATTGTTGCGCATCACGATTCGAGGGGCAGCTTCGATCTTTTCCTCACGTTTTCGGCTTGATCGAAGGTGACAAACGTTCTGGTCCTGTTCCAACTCCGGGTGGGTCTCGGCTACATAGAAACGGGTCGTGGTTCTGTACGAGCCCGGCCCAAATGGGAGCCAAGGCGGCCCATCAACCCAATTCGCAAATTTTGCGTGGTTTTTTCATTTTGCCTACAAAAAAATCGAAAAACGACACAGAATGTCTGTGACACTCGGCGGATGATGGCGCCACATTCAAAAATCGTGCACAGGATCGCATTTCATAATCATAGAATAATGGGGCCCCCTCTCACGGGATGAGTCAAACGCGGTCCTGGAGCAAAGGGCTTTGTGGGGACTTCCAGGGAACAATCATCACGCGTGGGACCTCCATTAGAATGCGCCATGGATGGAGAATGCGTTGGCTGCTGGCGACCCTCGGCGATTCCCCCAGAAATGGGTGCACCGCTCCCATCCCGCCGCTATTCGTAATTCCCGCAAAGTACACCAAGCCAGCGCTGAACCTTGAGGCAGTTCGCCGGTCAACCCTCATTATCGACCAATCCTATGCGTGTAGATCCCAATTCGACCAATCCGTTGCCGCGAACGTGCGTGGAAAAGGGGATCAAGTGGGATGGACCCGCGATTACCAAAGCCCTCGGTCCATGTGCGCGAGAGAAGCGAGGAGCGGGCGGACTTCCCCTCATCGGCATTGGCGGCATCCAGACCTCAACGTCGCCCCGTCCGCCGCCGCCGCCGCCGCCGCGTGGAAGCCTCCCCCTGTCGGTTGATCTCGGCGCACGGATCATCTCTTCATATTGTTATCGCTTCTCTCTCCCACGCGCTCTCCTCGTCGTTCCCCAGTATGGACGTCTCCTACGACCGTGTCGCAGACGGTGAGTGGAGCGGACCCAGCCGGTCGTGCCATCGTCAAGTCGGCGCGACGATGGGTTGGTTGTATATCGCGTAGGCTAATGCTCTCGACCGGTCTTTTGTGGTTCAGGCGTACGCTCTCTATGGGCCCAGTCGGGCGGCCGCGTCGTGGGTACGTACCGGGAACTCGTCATCCATGCCGCAGCACCGCGGCGGCCTCTGTTCGTCCACCGTGCGCGTGAGTGCTCACGAACGTCCCATTTCCCTGTTGCTTTCGTGCAGGCGGCATTGCCGAGTCGGTCGGCGCGTTCTTCGCGTCTTCCCCGGCGGTTCAAGACGTCAAGCCAGAAGCAGAACCAGACGACGACGCCAGCCGCGCGCCCGCGCTCAGCGACGAAGAGATGGAGGCGTTGATGCGCCAGACCCACGATGCCGACTGTGCGTGCTTTGATGTGCTTGCCTTCTGGTGGTGTGTCTTGCCCCGTCACTCACATACTGGTGTATGTGTCCAACAGATCCCTTGATGCCACACGCGCCGGTGCTCGTGGGCGCCGCTTCCTGTGATGATGTCGTGCTTCGGTGGCGCACGGTCGAGACCGACAGCGCGTGGCCCATTCACGGATACGTCGTCCAGCGCTTCCCGGATTCCACCCACAAGCTCGAGTGGGAGACGCTGATCGAGTCGTCGAACGCCAGCGAGTCGATCGACGCGAACGTCCGCGTCTCACAGCAGTACCTTTACCGCGTGCAGGCCGTGAGCGGCGCCGCGCGCAGCTCGTTTGCCTACCACGCCGTGAGCATGAACCAGTCGTCGTGCTACGCGAGCCAGTCGCTGCTCGCATACCTCCCGCGCGCGTTCCACGTGGTCCCGTACCTCGACATGCTCAGCATCGAGGCTGTACAGACGTTCGTGCTCATCATTTCGTGCTTCCTCGCGGTCTTCGGCGTCATGCGCTCTAATGTCAAGCGCGTCCAGCACACGCGGTCGCGTCAGGGACGGCTGCGCAAGATGGAAAAGTCGACGATGGAGGAAACGTCAGCCATGAAGCCGTACGCGCTGCCGCGACTGTCGTCGTCAGATGTGTCGACTGAACCGTCCTCGTCCGCCAACGATTACCTCATGAATTCGGCCCACAGCAGCCAAATGTTCGAGTCGGCTCGGTCGATGAACGCGCTGAATACCGTGGCACAGTCGACGACCGCACGGCCGGCAAACGCGCTGCGGCGTTCCGAGAGCACGCCGCGCCCGGCGTCGTTTTCGGCATCGCTCGACAAGTCGATCTGCCAGTACTGCCACAAGAAGTTTGGCATGTTCCGCCGCCGCCGTGTGTGTGAAGTGTGCGAGGCCGTGACGCTCTGCCGCAAGTGTGGCGTGCAGGCGCCCTCGGACGTGACAGTCGATGACCTGCGAGAGTCGCTGGGTGGTGGAAGCCCCGCGACGTCGACGGCCGGTCGTCCGCGCGTCGCCAAGGCCAGCAGTGCGCGCTCACGCCGGCCGAAGACGATCTGCCGGGACTGCTGTGCGCACGCCGAGCGGCTCTCGACCTCGCTCGCACGGCCGCTGCGGTAAGGCGTCGTTCGAAACGTCCAGGAAAGAAATGGAAGGGGAGAGTTCAATACAGATATGCCATTGAAGCCGTGTGCTGTATCAAGCGGAGCCCTCATTCCTCCAACTCGTTTGTGGATTCGATAGGCATCGCAGCCTCCATCTCCATTACTCATCCCCATCCGGTAGGAACTTCTACACGATCGTGGGCCACTTTCTGAATGTGCGACCTCACGAAGCAACTTCAACGCCCTGCACCTTCATGTTGAAGGTAAACTCGAGGAGTGTTCTCACTCAGGCGCAAGTGCGCCATAGCTGAGCAAATACCATCGCCGACATCGCTCGCATGGGGCTTATGTCTCGGGCAAGCGAGACCATGAAGATGTGGGAGCTTGGTCTTCTCGCACATCCTAGTAGAACTACGGCACTGGCGCGATGGAACGGAATCGAGGATCATCAGGCAAGCTGAATACGGTAGATCGCTGCGGGAGGGCTCTTCTCGGCCTTCTCGTCCGCCTCGCCCACAAACCCGTCGCGTGCCGTGTTTACATCTGGATGGAGGCTCCCATGTCGTACGTGGCGTCAACGCTTCCTCCCGCCTGCCTCACGCGAGGCCTGATGGGTGCATGCTGGACGCCCTGCACTGTTCTTGCCTGAGCGGGGAGTCAGCGCGTGGGACGAGAGCTTGATCACGCAGCGCCAGCGGTGGGTATGCACCGCGATCCGTGCACCACCAGCGGTGGGACATTCTCAGGCGAAGAATCGTTTGCGGATCCATCTGGGCAGCTCACGAACATGGATGCCAGGTCGCCATGATCCACGGCAAGAAGGGGCCAATCGGAGCGCGCGGAAAGCGCCCGTGTCACTTAACTTGAATTAGCTTCAACTAGCCTAGGCAGCAGCTCCGTCGTCCTCATGCGAGAGGACGCGACATGTCGGAAGGAGGAAGATTACAAAACACGGTCTGCTCTTTTATTGAAACCATCTTCAAACTGGACAGCAACCGTATCCAGTTTACCGCGAGAGCCCCGATTACGTAGCGTGTTCTGTAAAGTATCTGCGTTTCTTGGTCGCCCGCGTTTTCCTCGTCGCCGACGACGTTGGTGTTGGCTCCCAACGGACGTGACGAGAACATATCGGTTCTACCAACCTCCGCTCCGTCAGAACCGATTTCCCCATCGCGTCGCCACTTCCGCCTCTTCTAACAACATCAAGCCATGAGTGCCTCCGCTGTCCAGGGCCGCGTCTTTGACCGCTCGCGCCGCTTCCTCGCCCTGCCCGCCGAGTTCCAGACGCAGGTCAAGGCGCTCCAGGAGTTCCTGCTCACGCCCGAGGTGGCGCCTGAGGCGCTCGGCAAGCCGGAGGCCAAGAAGGAGCACGCCGCGCACGGCGGCAAGATCCTCGCGGCGATCACCAAGTTCCTCGCGGACACCAAGGCCGAGGACGCGTCGCCCGAGGCCGCCAAGAAGCTCGCGGACGGACTCGTGCTCAGCGGCTTCCTGTCGCCCAAGAAGGAGAACCACCTGCTCGAGAACTTCAACGTGGACGGCAACGAGCTCTTCACTGTGTTTGACGCCTCGGTGAACGAGGCCGCCGCGACCAAGTCGGTCTGGGCGTTCAAGGATGGCGCGATCCAAGCCGGCGAGATCAAGCGCAAGAAGACGGGCATGTTCACCAAGCTCACGGGCAACAAGGTCAGCGTGTACGTCGTCGCGAACGACAAGAGCAAGACCGTGTCTGTGTTCGACTCGGACGTGTCGCGTGCTGCCTCGTTGGTGTTGGATGTGTCGTCTGGCACGGTCGAGTTCGACTCGTCGCTCCCGAACGGCATCAAGCTCACGGGCGCTGGCATCAGCGAGGTGTTTGCTGTCGCGACCAAGGAGCTCCAGGACGAGTGGCTCAACTCGTTCATCAACGCGGGTGCGACGTACCGCGAGGCCTTCAACGTCGACCTCGAGAACGTGACGGACGTGTACGGCCTCAAGGACTTTGACATGCAGGGCAACGAAATCACCATGGACAAGTACAAGGGCAAGGTGCTGCTCATTGTGAACGTCTCCAGTCTGTGCGGTCTCACGCCGACCAACTACCCGGAGCTCGCGGCGCTTGATGAGAAGTACCGCGATCAGGGCCTTGAGATCCTGGCCTTCCCGTGCAACCAGTTCGCCAGCCAGGAGCCGGGTACTCACGAGGAGATCATGGAGTTTGTCAAGAAGTACAACTGCAACTTCCAGTTCTTCGAGAAGCACGATGTGAACGGCGCGAACGCGCGCCCGGTGTTCACGTACCTCAAGGCGCAGCTGCCCGGCTCGTTCGGTAACTTCGTCAAGTGGAACTTTACCAAGTTCCTCGTGGACCGCAACGGCAAGCCGTACAAGCGCTTCGCGCCCAAGGACCTCCCGTTCTCGTTTGAGGACGACATCAAGTTCCTGCTCGAGCAGAAGGCCGTTGAGGAGGCGGGTGAAGCTGCGGCGAAGCCTGCGGAGGAGCCCAAGGCCGAGGAGCCCAAGGCGGAGTAAGCATCTATCCCTATTCATTAGAAACCCCAACGAACTAAGCATGCATGGCTGACTTTTAACATCACAAACACATACATACACGTACTCGTCAAAACCGTCGTGTTCTCCATTCAGTGTTTGTAAACGCATATAAAACCACTAGCCCGATCATCGACCTCGACACTGGTGACTGGGCTGTGTAAGATCCGAAGGACTGCTCTTCTCAGTGACGGAAGACGCCCTCAAAAATCGACTTATCGCACTCAATCTCCTGGACGCCTGGGTCGAGGCACTGCGCGACGAAGAGGTTGCAGTAGCCAAAGTACACGTTGCCGTCCGAGGCGCAGAGGTACTTGCCGATCTCCTTGCACGCGATCTGCTTCTTGCACGTGTTGGGGCAGTTGTACCCCTTCCAGTCGGCCACCTTGTCCAGCGACGCGTTCTTGCACTTGGCGTTCTGGAAAAAGCACTCGTTCAGGTAGGTCTTGCCGTCCGTGCCACACACCTCGTCGCCGCCGGCCTTGCACTTCTTGCCGCACTCAAAATCAGCCTCGCCGCTCTCGTGCTTGGCCGGTGCCGTCGCTGCGCGCACTGGATCAAGACCGGCCGACACTTTGGCGACCGTGGACTCGCCGGCGCTGCCACCGCTGAACACAAAGCCCGCCGCGACGGCGCCGCACACGGCGGCCACCAGCAGCAGCGCGCCCACCAGCCCCAGCGGCGAGCGCTTCTTCTTGGGCTGCGCTGCAGCCCCCGACGTGGTGGGAGACTTCTTGGGTGTCGTGGCCATCGTCGGTCGCTTGGCGTCTGGTAGTTCTCGACTACTCTTGCGCTGGCGTTCGGTTGGCAGCATCCGGATGTCGATGAACGTGCTGGCAAGTTCTGATAGGAAGTTCAGAGCGGACGGTAATTTTTCCACAACAAAGGCGAAAATTCCAGAAAGGACAAAAAAGACAAAACATACGGGATACTGATATGAGTGAATCGAATGATCAAGGATCGCGACCTCCAAATCCACCAAAACTCAGACCAAGAGCATGGTCGTTCCGTCCCTCTATACTGCTTGACCGGTAAATAGTATCATAAAGGTATTTAAAGTATATTTATCAGCATCTACTAATTCGTTTAGTCGGGTATGATTATTTAAAAGGTTCGGGCAAACTGACTGCAGGCGAAGTCATGCATGTCAAACTCATTTCCGGTCCACCTCTCCCGTCCCGCCCAAAGTCCTCCCGAGTGGCTTCCTCTCTCTCCCTCCATTGTGCCATTTCTGCTGCTGCGACCAAGATCACTGGATCCGCATCCCCCCGTCACTCTGCTCCCGCGCCAATCCGATCCACCGCCAGAACACCATGGTCGCGACCGAAACGACGTCGCTGCTTAATTTAGAGGCCGGCGATGGCGGCACTCGGGGCGACTACTCGTCGTCCGCACGAACGTCCACCAGCGCGCTGCCCAGGCGGCCGCTGTCGCTCTTCATGCTCATTGGGCGCCGCCTCTCGGACCGCTTTATGCCCGCGACGGTCGCGGCCGCGGACGGCGCCGGCGTGCCCGTGTCGCCGCGCCGAAACCCGTTCCACTACAATTCGCGCATCGACGCCTACGAGTGGTGCAAGATGATCGTCGTGTGCGCGCTGGGCATCCCGCTGCTGCGCGTGGCGCTGCTGCTGCTCGCGGCGCTCGGGCTCGGCGTGTGCTGCACGCTCGCGACCATCGGCTTCGTGCCCGTGGACCCCGTGACTAAGCAGCGCCGCCCGCTGCCAGCGTGGCGCCGCGTGCTTGCCGCGCCGCGGCCATTCCTCGTGCGTGTTGTGCTGTTTGCGCTCGGCTACCACTGGATCTCGGTCAAGCTGCCCGAGGGCGGACTGCCCAAGGGCGCCGACGCGCCGCGCATCGTCGTCTCCAACCACGTGGGCTTCATCGACGGCCCGTTCTACGCCTACTACCACAACGCCAGCATCGCCATGAAGGCCGAGCTCGCGCGCGTGCCCATTTTGGGCCGCGTGATCCAGTCGCTGCAGCCGATTCTTATCGACCGCAACTCGACCGAGGGCCGCAAGCAGGCGATCACCGACATTGCCGACCACCTCGCGAACCCCGAGTTCCCGCCGCTGCTCATTTTTCCCGAAGGCACGACCTCGAACCAGGACTACCTGACCAAGTTCAAGGTCGGCTCGTTCGCGTCCGGACTGCCCTGTCAGCCGGTCGTGCTCAAGTACCCCTTCCGCCACTTCGACGTGAGCTGGACGCCGGACGTCTCGGCGCTCTATTTGCTCGCGCGCACGCTGTGCCAGGTGCACAACCGACTCGAGGTCGAGTTCCTGCCGGCCTACTACCCGAGCGAGGAGGAGAAGCAGCACCCGGAGCAGTACGCCGAGAACGTGCGCCAACTCATGGCCAAGACGCTGCGCGTCACGTGCACGAACCACGCGTTCGAGGACGTGGCGCTGCTGCTGCGCGTGGGCAAATTCGCCGACGAGCATGTCGTGCCCATCACGGACGTCGGCGAGATCGCGCACCTCACGTCGCTCCGCTCGGGCGATGTGCAGACACTCATCCAGTACTTTATCCAGCGCGACGTGGACGGCGACGGCCAGATCTCGCTCGAGGAGATGACCAAGCTGTTCCCGAACGACAGCCCGGAGCTGCTCGAGCGGCTCTTCTTGCTGCTGGATGCGGATGCCAGCGGCTCGATCGACTTCCGCGAGCTATGCATGGGGCTCGCGGCACTGAACCCGACGCGCGACTCGAGCGAGCTCATCCGGTTCTCCTTCAAGCTCTACGACATCGACGGCGACGGCTTCATCAACGAGAAAGAGCTCGCTGGCATGGTCGCGTTCTTCAAGTCGTTCTACGGCGACGCCGAGCACTCGGAGGCTGACTTGGAAGCCGAGCTGCCCGTGGACGCCAGCGGCCGCGTCACGTTCGAGGTCTTCAGCGAGTTCATGCAGCGGCACCCGACGTTCCTGGGCCACGCCAAGTCCAAGCTCGAGGTGCTGCGCGGCTCATTCCGCGAGTCACCTGCGTACAAGTAACTAGTGCATCTGTGGCCAAGCAAGGTCCAACGGGCTTGTTTATTATGTGTGTCAACGCAAGAGACGTGAAGTTAGAAGACACGTTTCGTGTAGGTGGACATTACGAACTTTCCTGAATAAAAAAATGGAGAGAGAGTGACGACTTTCAAATAGGCAGCTTTCGCCAGCTAGACCGGTGACTGGCGTATCGTGCAGTATCGTGAAGAGGAGGAAGCCTCCTCATAAAGAGGAAGACACGCAGCGAGCAAGCCAGTTAGCCTTCACTGGCGGCGTCGCAGGGGAGAAAGAGAGGGAGACTATTGGGAGCGCGCCGCTTAGAGGTCCGTGCGGATCTTGGCGCCGAGGTACGGCACGTGGCTCACGAGGTAGACCGTCGCGCCGCGCACCTTCCCGAACGCCGACGACGACACGTTCATGACCTGCGTGGTCGTGTAGTCCGTGACGCTGGCGGCCGTGTTGTAGGTGGTCGAGGCGACCGACTTGACCGACGAGGTCGTGTAGTCCGTGGCCTTGTGGACCGTGTTCACGGTCGCGCCGACCACGCTCGAGACCGACGAGGTCGTGTAGTCCTTGACGTGGCCCACCTTGGTGAGCGTGCCGCCGAGCACACCCGAGGCCGTGGTCACGGCCGCGTCCTTGGTCTTGAGCACGTAGTTCTGGCCCTCGACGAGCTTCACGAGCACGGTCGAGATGGTCGCGTCGACCGTGTTGTCGAGCGAGTTGAGGTTCGGCGCCACGAGCTGCTGGTCGAGGTCGTGGAGTGACTTGCCCACGACCTTCTGGAGGATCGTGTTGGCCGTGTTCTCACCAAAGCGCGCGACCGGCGCGATCACGCGGAAGCTCGTCGTGTAGTTGTACACTGTCTTGGTCGTGTCGTAGTAGTACGACACGCGCATGAACCACGGGCGGTGCGTGTCGTGCACCGCGAGCGAGCGCTGCGGGTGCACCGTGACCACGCCCTTGGCCGTCTCCTTGACCTGGTCCACGGCGTGGGCGGCGCCCTCGCCGGCGAGCTTCTGGGTCGTGTTCTTGACCGTCCACTTCGAGTCGAGCTCAATCTCGTAGCCGCCGGCCTTGGTAAGCTGGAGCTTCGACCACGCGGGCGTGAGGAACTTGACGAGCGGCACCTTCCAGTGCGCGAGCGCGGCCTTGTTCTCCTTCTTCTTGCCGTCCGCGTGGGCCTCGATGAGGACGTCTTCGTCGCCCGTCACGTCCTTGAGATCACTGCACACACGTCACAGATTCGACATGAGAAGAACGGTTCTCCACAATCGCGGAACAAAAAAAAAACGGAGAACAAAAACCACGACGTACAAGTTGATGGTCTGGTCCACGGGCTTGCTCGGGTGGAAGTGCTTCGAGTGCTTGACCTCCTCGCCGATCTTGAGCTTGAGCGCAATGTTGAGGTGCTTGGTGGCGTCGTCGTCGTGGAGCGCCGTGCAGTGGGAGACTAGGGGGGAGAGAACATAAACACGGAGAGAGGGCGTTAGACCAGGGTTTTAGTCGCACGCGACGCCACATGGCGGCGGGAGAACAGTGCCAGCGACGCACTCTTGATGGCGAGCGTTCCGTTCATCGTGGCCATTGTGGTGGTTGCTTGGGGATAAGACTTGTGGGGGAATCTAGGGCAGAGTGAAGTGACGCGTCCGCTACAATTCGAAAAATGACCTTCTCCGGCACGCACGAAGACACGGGCGCGCGACGGACCAACGGGGGCAGCGCTTCTGCGGCTGACGAGGCGAGAGCGAAAGGTGACGCCGCCTCCCAGACAACGGTGGTGACGGCGCCCGCGTGAGGTTTTTTCCACTTCAACACGATACTCTGGGGTGAGAAAAGTTCCCGATTGAAAGGCAAAAAGATTGGGGAAGCCCACTGTTTGATGGAAAGCACGGAGAACAAAAGCTGTGAAAGACAACGAAGTGAAAAACCTCAAATCCGGCATCGTCGACGGCGGCAGGATCTGTTCATAAAATGGACTGACAGAGACTGACCCAGAGACGTGACGGTGGCGGTGTCACACTCAGTGGTGACGCTGCGCTCGCTGGCAATTTCTGCGTCGACGGATTCAGTTCGAATTTTTGACGCTACTAGGCGTCTCGCCAAGCCTGAAGCTGAACTGGTCCGGTGACCAGGGTGTTGTCGGCACCGGGAAGTGGGTCCCTGGCTACTGACTGCGGATTCACTCCTGGTCCAGAGAAGCGAAGCGGAAGCAGCAAAAATCCAGCGAGTGGCGCTGGTCTGTGTCTACAGTACCGTCGATCTGGCGTATCAAAGTGACCACGACTCCGCGAGAACAAACAGCACTCACAAAATATGGAACGTTTACAAAACGCTTAGGCAACTTCGCCTCGCGACTCAGATGCGCATGCACTGGCGGATGATGTCGGAACACACGCGTTCCAGTCAGTCCACGACTTCGCAGCCACCAATTCTCTTTCCTTTTGCTTTTGTTTCGGTTCTTGATTCACGTTCTGTCTGGCGCCCGCGCGTTTTCCGGTGCGGCGCGCTTGCTCACTTCGCCACGGCACTGCCATGGTGGCAGCCAGCGAGCCATCCCGTTAGGCTCACGGCTTGCTGTGTTGCTGCCACTTGGACGTGAGCACGACGTGGGCCGTGCGGCCGCTGCCCTCCAGCTCGTAACTCTCGCCCTTGCGGCCTTCGATGAAGTCGCCGAGCTCGGCGATCTCGCCGCTGCACAGCACCGAGTCGCTATCGTCTAGAACGTCGACGATGACGCTCTCGCGTCCGTCCGCGCCCTCGAGCTCACTGTCCAGAAGTCCAACACAGTCAGAACGTGACATGGGATAGACCGCGCACCTGTGGAACGGTGCCACTGTTACTCGCGACGACCGTACAACGTGAGGTCTTGCTCCATGCGACTCTCTTGGCCCTTGCCATGCGACTTGGTTTGGCGCTCGTGGTCACCGACTTTGACGCGCACTACGTAGTACATGCCTTTTGGCGAGAGCAAGCGATTTGTCACCGAGCCGCACACACTGTTTGTGAAACCTAGACAACGAAAAGGCAATCATACGGTACCTGCGATATGCTGCATCTCGCCTTGCTCGATCTGGGGCATTCCCTCGAGACGGTGGACTAACCACTGTTAGACCGAGGAACCAGCGAGGATGCTGCTCAGACAAGCACACTCACTGCGCAGCGTCAACGTTCCGTTCACCATCGCTTCGGTCGGATGCCTTATCAAAACGACGCAGGTTCCTCAATGAGCAGCTTGGCCGCTTCGGTTTGCCGCAATGGAGATCCAAGGCCATTTGTTGGACGGTCTAACCGTCACTTGCAGTTTGGACCAAGTGCAGTACTTGGCGTGGTCCAAACTGCAGTGACGGTTGGCACCAACCTCCGTCGCTCCATGGTGTACTCCACACGAAATGTGTGACGTGTGACAACTTCAATCACTTCCAAAACCAAAATACTGCTTCATATTTTCAAATATTAGAAAAACGCTACACTTGACCTCGTTGACGTTCCACAGACACCTCGCTCTTGCTCACAGGACGACGGCAGCCACCCAGGCGCATGCGTCTCCAAGCGGCTCGCGGCCGCTCAGCGCCAGCAGGGCCAGTGGACTCGCACACAGCAGCACGCCGCCGGCAACCAGCGCCGCGCGCGCGAGCGCCCTGGGCGAGAGCCACTGGATTCCAGCAGCGGCCGAGACCGCCTCGCCGAGCTCCAGCACGGCAAACAGCCGCGAGTCGCGGCGCTGCTTGGTCGGGAGGACGAGCGATACCGATGCGTGGACCTTGGTCGGTTGCGGTGTCGTGTCGTCGAGCTCCAGCTCCGAGTCCTCGCTTTCGGACTCGGTCTCGGACTCGGACTCGGCTTCCTCGAGAGGCCTGGGCTTCTCCACAGGCGACAGCGACGCGATCTCGTCCACGCGAGCGATGAGGTCATTGACGTCGAGGTTCCAACGCCCACTGGGCTTGGAGAGGCCCTTGATCAGCTGGTCTAGACAGGACTCGGGGCCGTTCAGAGATGAGCACTCAACAAACGAGGCGTCGAGCAACGCCGCCAGCGCGCGGCCTTGAACGGACGACATCTTCGACTTGCTTTGGGAACCGGAGTCGTTCGCGACCAGTACAACGCTCAGCGGCTCACTGTCGTCGCGGAACGTCTGCAACTGGATCGCCCAACGGGCCACGTCCAGGAAGCTTTGGCGGTCGCCGGCGTCGTACATGAGGAACGCACCGCGTGCACGGCGGTAGTACGACTTGGGCAGCATCGCGGCCCCGTGCTTTTCCTGGTCGGCCGTGTCCCACAGCTGCAGCTTGACGATCTCGCCGCTCACTGAGGCCATCTTGACGCGAAAGTCAACCCCAGTGGCAGCCGAACGCTCGAGAGCCGATCCAGCGAGCGATCCTAGCAGGCTCGTCTTGCCCACGCCGGCATTGCCCAGCACGATCACTGAATGACCAAGAAACCAGGTCAGTTGTCTGTAAGCCTCAAAGCAGCATTAAAGTTGGAATGGGGACTCGTACCTTTGAGCTCAGGGCACATTTTCTTCTTGCGGTTGAGAATCGGCATGATGGAGAAGCGGTCCGAGGGCTGGTGGGCCGCCGTCTCGATGCGCGTCGCGACCATTGTGTGGCTTTGTGAACGGGGGAAACGAAACCGAGAGAGCGAGAGCGCTTCGTGGGCCACAATCACAAGTGGCGGTAGCTAGCAGGGGCTTGAGTGTGGAGGTTTTGTCACGCGTCCTGGGCCTCTGCAGAGTCGGGACGTGGGGGCAAGCTTGCGTGCTACGTGGAAGATCCGCGAATGCTTGAAGCCAAGTGGCACACGGCGCGCGTGCTTGAGTCCAGGTGAGAGAACAGAAGGCTACCTTGGTCACCGGTCGTCCAAAGCGGCGATGGGTGACGGAATGCTAGTGTTCTCCCTGTCCAGGGGGGGGATCACGCTGCATCGTTGAAGTTGACTGTCCCGAGTCCCAGGCTGCTTTGTGGTGCCGATAGCCCCTTGAACCCTTCTCGGCTGAACGTTGGTTGTCGCCTCGTGAGAAAAGAAGGTAAGCGCACACCCCCACCGTCGCATGCCACTCGGCTCTCGTGAAACGGCCCCACTTAGCACAGTATTCGTGCTTGCCAAAAAAGATAGATGTCGAACTCGGACTCCCATATCAGAACCCCGGGCTGCGACAGTGATCTCCCGGGATTTTTGAATGGCTCTTTCTCCCTCTCTCCTGCCAAATCGTGGCGCGCTTTGAAGGCGTTCAGCCAACATCGCCACTCTGACTGGAGGCGACTTTACAAGATCCAAAAGGTGCCTGCAAGAGGAGAGGGGTAAAGAGAGAGGCGGCGCGGGGCGCCTGCATGGTCGCAGTTCGCGGAAAAAAAGCACACCGGAGTCTCGTCCGACTCTCCGTGGAAGAAAGTGTCGCGAAGCCGCAGCTGAATGACTACGCTGATCTGGCCAGAACGCGTCAAACTTTCCGCGGAAATCTCTTCGTGTCGGACAAGGCGTTTATGTAGCCATCCACGGCAACGTCGGTGTCCGTCAGGCCTACAAGCACCCTGATCACCGTAGGGACTTCAACTGGACTTCACGGGGGCGTTACGCCGGATACAAACCAGTCATGGCCCATTTTAGGAGTCTTGATAGGGCTGCCGGGGCGTTTCGGGGCCGCGTGCCATGTATCCCTTGGGCTCAGTATGCGTGGAACGGACAAAGATCCATGAGGAAACGGGCAACCCTGGATCCATGTTGCAGCTGCCTCCAGCTTCTCTCTCCCTCTCTCTCTTCCCTTGCCTCCCTACTCTCCTCTTGATCTTCTGACCGTCACATCGTTAGTACCGCTTCAGCAGCTCCCGCACCTGCTCCTCCGGTGCCAGCTCGCCGTAGTAACAAAGCTCCGCGCGACGCAAAGTCACCAGCAGCGCCGCATATGACTCCGACAACACGCCGTCCCACAGCGACCCGCGACGCGCTTCGAAGCAACTGATCGCGTCATCCAGAGACCGAGGCAGCAACGCTGGACGCTCCGACTCGCTCACCGTCGACGGGTCCTGACTGCACGCCGCAGGCAACTTGAGACCACGATCCAGACCACTCATGCCCGCCGCCAAGATCGCACCGAGCGCCAGGTACGGGTTTGCTGTACCGTCGAGCGTCTTGACTTCAAAGTGGTCGACCTGCGAAATATCGTCGCGCGCCGACGTCGGCCCCACGAGCCGCAACGGCGCTTCACGGTTCTCGTAGCCATAGCACTGATACGCGCCGGCCCAGCATTTGGGCTGTAGCCGCGCGTACGAGTTCACGGTCGGCGCGAGTAACATGCACAGACCCGGCAGTTCTTCCAGCACGCCGGCGAGGAACGCGCTCGCGCGGGTTGCGTCGCTCGCGAACAGGTTGCGATTGCCGGTGTGGCTGTCGTATTCATCGTGTGAATTCGATGAAGAGACATCCAGGAGGCCGATATGAACGTGCGCGGCGTTGCCGGCCTGACCAACCTTCAGCTTCGGCACGAACGTCGCCTGCAAACCTCGCTGTGCCGCCAACGCGTAGATCGTCTGCCGTGCCAGCACGAGTTTGTCCACTGCGCTGACGATCGCGTCGGCATGGAGCCTGGAAAGAGTCTTGAAGCTGTCCTTGGTGTTATCCTCATGCTGGTGTTGCTCATACCCGACCCCAAACACGCCTGTACTGATCTCCAATTGACCGCTCGCCGACTCCGCGTGATACTGATGCACCTCAATCCCCAAGTCGTCCTCCAAACACTCCACGATCTCACGCAGCAACGACCACGCACGGCCGTCGTGGAACGCCTTCATCGAACAGTACAAAGACGCATCGATCGGCGCCTGCGTCACGCGCTCCAGCACCTGGAACTCCAGCTCGAACCCGACCGTGACACCCATGCCATACTCCTCACAGAGCTTCGTCACTTGCCGGCGCAGGAACGACCGCGGACAGTGCGCCCACTCGGCAGTGCCGTTCTCGAGCCGCATGTCGCCGAAGAACGCGCCAGCACCTGGCATCCAGCGGGAGATATCATGGAGCGCTTGGGTGCACTCCGGCACAAGGTACACTTCGCCGACGGGTGCCTCGAAGGGTGCGTCCCACATCGAGGGAAGTGCCTGGATCGCGTTCGTGAGCTTCACGTGAAACCCTGTCTCACTCTGGAGGCGCTGGAAGGGCACGATCCGCGTGCGCGTGATGTTCGAGTTGTCGGCCCAGATCGCTGCGGCGTGGCGAGGCAGAGGGCGACGAGCTTGGTACATGGTAGCTAAGGTAGGAGCTGGAGCAACGAAAATCGGTTGTGTAGCCGACGCGTGGTTTCTCAAACTGGTGAGACGGTGCCGGCGCACTGATAACGAAAATCGGTTGTGTAGCCGACGCGTGGTTTCTCAAACTGGTGAGACGGTGCCGGCGCACTGATCGCGAACAGTCGCCTCGCTCTTATTCTCACCGCCACTCGCCGCAACGCGAATGACACGCGTGCTCTGTGGGTTCGTTCGATTGGTCCAAACCGCTCTGGCGACAGTGGGAGGCTTTTGGACGGGAATATCGTGGGTTGCATGTCGACTTCCATGCGAGAGGCTGAGAGCACAGCGTGGGTTAAAACAGTAAACCACATTCACACATACGCGAGGCGCAGCCGGAACGCGCCTTCAGAATTTGCCTTCTTTGCTCTCATGTATGTGCTTCTCCTTGTATCTTCTTCCATCGCATCATGTCACGTCCTCCACATCCCCTCGAATACCATTCATATATCCTTGGACAGTGGCGCCGCCCATTAAGTCCATCCTTAGTACCGCTTCAGCAGCTCCCGCACCTGCTCCTCCGGCTCCAGCGCACCGTAGTAACCAAGCTCCGCGCGACGCAAAGTCACCAGCAGCGCCGCATATGACTCCGACAACACGCCGTCCCACAGCGACCCGCGACGCGCTTCGAAGCAACTGATCGCGTCATCCAGAGACCGAGGCAGCAACGCTGGACGCTCCGACTCGCTCACCGTCGACGGGTCCTGACTGCACGCCGCAGGCAACTTGAGACCACGATCCAGACCACTCATGCCCGCCGCCAAGATCGCGCCAAGTGCCAAGTACGGATTCGCCGTGCCGTCGAGCGTCTTGATCTCAAAGTGATCGACCTGCGAAATATCGTCGCGCGCCGACGTCGGCCCAACGAGCCGCACTGGTGCTTCACGGTTCTCGTAGCCATAGCATTGATACGCGCCAGCCCAACAATTGGGTTGTAGCCGCGCGTACGAGTTCACGGTCGGCGCGAGCAGCATGCACAGACCCGGCAGTTCTTCCAGCACGCCAGCGAGGAACGCGCTCGCGCGAGTCGTGTCGCTATGGAAAAGATTGCGACTGGTCTGATCCTTGGTGGTGCTAAATGTCACGTCCACGAGGCTGATATGAACGTGCGCGGCGTTGCCGGCCTGACCAACCTTCAGCTTCGGCACGAACGTCGCCTGCAAACCGCGCTGCGCCGCCAGCGCGTAGATCGTCTGCCGTGCCAGCACGAGTTTGTCCACTGCGCTGACGATCGCGTCGGCATGGAGACTGGAGAGAGTCTTGAAGCTGTCCTTAGTGTTATCCTCATCCTGGCGTTGCTCATCCCCGACCCCAAACACGCCTGTACTGATCTCCAATTGACCGCTCGCCGACTCCGCGTGATACTGATGCACCTCAATCCCCAAATCATCCTCCAAACACTCCACGATCTCACGCAACAACGACCACGCACGGCCGTCGTGGAACGCCTTCATCGAACAGTACAACGACGCATCGATCGGCGCCTGCGTCGCGCGCTCCAGCACCTGGAACTCCAGCTCGAAACCGACCGTGACCCCAACGCCGTACTCCTCACAGAGCTTCGTGACCTGCCGGCGCAGGAACGACCGCGGACAGTGCGCCCACTCGGCGTCACCGTTCTCGAGTCGCATGTCGCCGAAGAACGCGCCGGCGCCTGGCATCCAGCGGGACAAGTTGTGGAGCGCTTGCGTGCACGTGCTGTCGGGGACAAAATACACTTCACCGACGGGCGACTCGAACGGCGCGTCGCCCATGGCCGCGCGGCCCTGCACGGCATTCGTGAGTGTAACGCGGAAGTCCGGGTCTCGCGTGAGCCGTCGCGTGGGCACGACGCGCGTGCGCGTGATGTTGGAGTTGTCCGCCCAAATCGCCGCGGCGTGGCGCGGTGCTGGCGTGGCGACGTTGGACATAGCGTTGATGTGGTCTTTTTCGAGATGCGGCGATGTGCATCTGTCGGTGGGATTGTGCGCAACTTGGTGGTACAAGTGAGACCGTTCCGAGGTCTAGCTTCCCACCATTGTTTGTCAACGCTGATTGGTCGATATCTCTTCTTGCCACGTCAGCAGCCAATCCGCAGCCATTCAAGTTGAATTTCAACGGAGCGACCCGAGTCCAGCATGGCAGGCTCTTCTCAGACGTGGGGATCCGATTTCTACGGCACTATCATCCGAATGAGCGCATGAGAGGACGTGTGTATTGAGCACCTACGCAAAGCCGTGTGTTCAGCGCCGCGGTGGCGCCGGTGCGGCGACGGCCTTGGCCAGAGCGAGACTGTCGCTCGACGTGAGCGATGAACCCCGACGGAACGACCGCTTCATGGGCATGGCTGCGGCCGCCGAAGGGTTTGCAGGCGGCAGGCGCTCGCGCATCGCTGCGAACGTCTGCTTCTTGACTCGGGAAGCGTCTTCACTGTGTCCGAGGTCCTTCGCCTTGGCGAGCTGCTGCTGCTGTCGTTGGTCTTCCTCGTCCGCCGCAAGCTTCCACAGCTGCGGCTGCTTGACCACGAGGAACTGTTGCTGTGGGCCGACGATGCTCCCGGGACGGCAGATGCGACACCACGCGATCGCCTCTGTTGCTGTGAAATGATGCTTCTTCATCAGATATGCCGCAATGTTTGTGCCTGTGCGCCCGAGTCCGGCTTTGCAGTGGACTGCGACAGCCCCGGATTCGCGCTCGCACGTCTGGAGATCAAATAATGGAAACTGTTGGTGAACAGTATTCATACAAATAGCACACACGTGGTCTTCGACTTACCCGCACGAACTTGAACATGATCTCGTCGGTAGGATTCCCTCCATCGGGATAGTGCATGTCCAGCTAAGCAAGAGAAGAGCCATCAGAACGATGGAAACACATCCCAGGCCCCTCTGTGGCGTCCTCACGTACATGACGAATATTTGCTTGAATGAATGCGCGGCGGTCGTATGTGGTCGGCTCGTTGAAGCGCACGACGCAGCTCACGCCGAGCGTTGTGAACACCTTGGCGTATTCATGTGCCAGTAGCGTCGTTCGGCCGTTGCCGTCGAGGATCACGCGTTCGTGCTGCGGCCCACTGAAGCCGAGGATCTTGCCCGGCACGATCCAGTTGATGTCGCCGTGATGGAGCTTGTCGTAGTGCTCGTACTCGTCCAACGGAAATGATGTATAGCTGAAGATAGACTCGCGAATCGCCTGCTCTATGCAGCATACACGTAATCAGGATTGAGCAAACCAGCACGACGATGACCACGGGAAATACGAGAATCTCCACCTTGTGAACCGCAGAGGCGCAGTCAAAGACAGTGATCGAGAAGGTACACAGCCCACACGCGGCGTCCCGAAATCCCTGCGCTGGCCGGAGCGGTCGGAACGGAGCAATCGCTTGCGTCGGGTTCTTCTTGTGGACAATCACGAGGTAAAGCGCGAGCAGTGCCATCACGTTCGCGCGCTTGTGTGCGTGGTCGCTGCTGATCAACAGCACTCGCTTGGATGAGTTCAAGTGGTGTTCGATTGCGCGACAAAAGCGCACGGTCTGGGCGAGATCGAGCGGTCCAAAGTCAGCGAAGAAACGCGCATACACCAGGTTGTCATCCACCGTGATGTAAATTGTCTCGGGTTCGTTTTCATCCGTCTCGGTCCGTTCGACCGCCGCACTCGGCTTCAGAAATCCTGAGCGCTTGACGGGAGAATCCCCACCTCCACTAAGCCCCAGCCGGGTATACACCGACACTGGGATGAGCGCGTAGTCCAGAGACCCAGGAAGCACGGAGACGCGGTCGTAAAGGCTCGTATACACGTCATGACGAGCAAGGGGGTCCGAGATGATCGATGCGCACGTCGTGGTGGATGCCCCGTCCATTACTTGTGCTGCGTGAGTGGCATCGACCTCGCTGACTTCCGAGTCGCCTGTCAAACTGGCAGCGCTGCTGGTGATTGATTATTGATGCCAGATTTGGATGCCAATCTTAGCACCACGCAACTGTGGGAGATCTGAGCCAAAATGGGAATACATCTGGACGACGCACACTCAGTGTGAGCATATTCGAGAATTGCAGGAACGCCGACCAAAAGCGAGATGGTTCGAGGCAGAGGATGCTCGTCGTTGGCCTCGTTGGTTCTTGAACTTCAACACGACCGCCACGATCCGCAATGCATCCTCTCGCATCTCGTCAAGCTGCACGACATCCTTTTGTCCACATCTTCGTCGACAACACTGTCACTTCCCTCCGAGCCATCTTTGTCGGATGCCGTCAAAACGCTCCACCAGGTCTTCCAGCACTATCTCCATAGTGAGGAAGAGATTGTGTGGTGCCTGTGTCGCGTGATAGCGGCATGGGGTCACTCGCTGAATCGATTCAAGCTCGAGGCTGGACACATTCAGATGTGGAAGACGCTAAAGTTGACTCGCGCGACGTATCCCGACTCACCACGCGTGATTGAAGCATCTCTGGAGGCGACTGTAGTGCTATTTGACGGCGTTGAGCTTCACCAATTAGTTGCGTCTCGAGGAGCGTCTGAGGACGAGCTTGGTGAGGAAATGCTTCAGCTTATGGACCGATTCAGCAACCCACCCGCTCGCGTTGCATTGCTATCACCGCATCATGACTATTCGAAAATCGTGGTCTTGGCGCTGGATGTGCTCGTCAAACTGTTCGCATCCCCACGAGTCACGTCCACGGGTCCACACGCAGTTAGCGAGCAGTACACCCGTCCAATCCTGGAGCGCATGCTGCTGAAACTGCCGCACTTCTTGAAAAATGCTGAAGCTAGCCGCACCTGGCTCATCATGTGCAGTCTTCAGTTGCAATATGCGCCGCCACTCGCACTGCGCATTCTCTTTCATGAGACATCAACGTCGACCTCGAGTTCCTGGTGCCAAGATATCACAAAGAAGTGGCGTGAAGATGCGCGGGTGATGTACGACTTTGCCGCGCTCTTCACACAAGTGCTCGCAGTACCTCACGGCTCCAAAATTCTTCCTGCAACATCGCTCGGCAGCGATGTTTCTTGCGCCCTCATTCTCGATCACGGTGTCCTCGATATCCTGCTTGGGTTGCTTGACGAATATTCCACCCGGCTACAAGACCCCACCATAACGCCGGCAACCCATGAACGTCTCCAGCCAGTTGTGTTGGAGATCACTCGCGCGGTTCGACAATTTGCCAGCGTGCCAGACATGTTGACCGCGTTTCCCAAGTGTTTCCTTGCGAAGAAATCGCTCGTCCCCACCCTCATAGCGCAAGTGAACACCTGTACAACTGCTCTCCGATCCGAGAAGGATCCATCAGTGCAACACCATTTAAGGACTCTTCTTGAGCTTGTTCTCATTCTTCAACGACTCGTGATCGTGAATGCCTTCGCACGAGCCATCAAGGCGACGGAGACACTTCCGTCGCAGCTCGCCCATGCTCGGAAACTCGTCACCACGATGGTCACGTTCAAGATCAAAAAAGACCCTCACAATGCCGGAGACAGCGATCTCCCGGCGGTGCTTCTCCGTGAGCTCAATGCAGCTATCAAAGCCATCGATGCACTTCCAGCGCTGCCTTCCACACGCGAGCAGCAGTCTTCTTCGAGCCGTGGGCCACAGCGTCTCCCATTCTCCTCTTCCTCTCACTTGGTTTCTCGACAGTCTTCCCTCTCGCGAACAACACTGACTGCGACATCGACCAACTTCTTGCGACGCACACCGTCGACCTCTTCCTCGTCCTCGCTATCGCTCGTACGCACCAACAGCCAACGCCACGTGTAAACAAACTGACACACTTCCAAATACACCATTTCGTTCGCCTCGCTCCTTCTCGCCCCGTGTATGTGCTGGATCCGTACCACCTACGGGCGGCGTGACACCACGCGGATGCGGAGGTCGGTGTGGAACCCATCGTTGTATTGCTTGGTGTGCACCTGGATCTCGCGCCACGGCTGTTTGCGCAGCAGCGGCACCACGAGCGTAAGAAAGCCGTCCTTGATTTCTGGTGCTAGCCGCGGCAGCTCAATGCCCATCGGGAAGTCCAGCGGCAGCTCACGGTCGTGCTGCAGCGCCACGTGGAGGAGCCACGTCCGCAGGTACTGGAGCTTCTTGGCGTTCTGGGTCCACGCCGAGAGCAAGTACTGAACCTCGGGCGAGTCCAAATCAAAGTGCGGCGTCGGGTGGCGCACGATCTCTTCTTGCCACGCGAGCGCCGATGCGTCCTTGCCACCAGCGCCGTTCGGGCTTATCGTCTTGAGCGGATCGTCGTCCTCCTCTTCCTCCTTCTGTTCGTACTCGAGCTGCCGCTCGCGCTCGCTCCGCAACTGCTCGTACTGGGCCGACACGTCGCGCGCGTGCTCCTCCACGTCCGTGAGCCGGTCCTTGAGCACCATGATCTCGCGCTCCTGCTCGCGGATCACGGCCATTTGCTGCTCCAGCTCGACCGCGTGCTGCGTCTTGAGGTCCGCCAGCTGCCCTTCGAGCTCGTACACTTGCGCACGCAGTCGAGTCGCCGCTCCGCCGTCAGCTTGCTCTGCTCCTCCTTTTCCTTCCTCCGCTGTCAATCCTTCTCCTTGACTTTTCATGCGCGTGAGCTTCTCGACGCGGCGCCAGGCCTCCATCTTCTCGGCCTTGAGGTGGTAGATCGTCTCCTCGGCGTCCAGCAGCCGCGCCTCCAGCGCGCGCACGCGCTCCTCCGCGAGCCGCAGCTCCGCGCGCGCGGCCACGCCCCTCCCCCGCTCCTCTTGCTCGTCCTCCTCCTCCTCCTCTCCGCTACCGCGCAGCGCGCGCCGCGTCGTCCCGGCCTTGTCGTCCACGTCCATCTCCAGCAGCAGCGCGCGCAGCCCCTTGCGGCTCCGCTGCCGCTCCGCCGCCCACGCCACCTCGTCCTCGTCCTCCTCCTCCAGAACCTCCTCCTCGTCCTCCGCTGCGGATCGCGGACTCGCCTGGTCCAGCGGAAGCGTCGCCGTCGACGCGCTCCACTCGGCTTCCTCGCCCAGCAACTCCATTTCTCTCGACTCGCTCTTCCTGGAAGGAATCCAAAACAGAATAGTGACATCCCCCGCTATGTCACTCAGTAGCGATACTGACAGTCTCTAACACGCGGTATACAGGTCCAAGTTGACAGATTCAGAATTCACGGTGTGATTCGTCCACTGTTCTCTCAGCGTTCCGCTGAGAGCTAGGAGAAGAGAGGTGATTCCGTCGCGTTCGAGTGACATATAGTGGATACAAGCTTACTAGCAGTGACTTGTG